>JAVYIG010011560.1:0-59846 GCA_035222895.1 Strongylocentrotus droebachiensis | reverse complement strand
GCAACTGGTATTGATGCATGCTTAATTTTACTTTAAAAAAAAAAAGAAAAGAAGACGGCCCCTGTCAACAAAAACAAAAAACAAAATAATAATCATAATAGTGCTCACAACCCAAGGCTGTCGATTTGTATCCGTGGTTGGGGGGGGGGGGGGGGGGGGATGATAGGTGCCAAAATATTTTCGGCAATGGATCAAAGCAACCAAGAGGTAGAAGCGTGTGGCAGGTTGCACCCCCTCCCCAAGCGTGTAACCAGTAGATTATTAAAGAAAGAAGACGATTCGATGTACCATTCTCGACTCTTAATCCTTGTATGAATCAAGTTCCCCTTCTCTGACGTTTCATTAAATTATAAAAGAAAGAAGGCGATTTCATGTACTATTCTCGACTCTTAATCCTTAATGTTTGAATCAAGTTCCCTTTCCTCCGTGCGTAGCGCGGAAGCTCTGACATTTCATTAGATTATTAAAGAAAAAAAAAAGACGATTTGATGTCCATTCTCGACTCATAATCCTTGTCTGAATTCAGTTCACCCCAGTGGCGGATCCAGGGGGGGGGGGCCGGGGGCCCGGCCCCCCCCTTGAGAAAAAAATCATGTAAAATCACGTGATTTTTACCTTTTTGGGGAGGTTGGCGCTCAAGGGGGGGGGGGGGGTGCAAATGAAAAAATTTCGAGGACCAAAAAAAAAAAAAATTGCGCTCACTACCCCCCCCCCCCCCCCCCCCCCCTGGCTATTTGGGAATGTGTCAGTTTTCAAGGCAGAAATGGAGAAATTTTGTTGAAAATCATGTGATATCACGAACATTTATAAATCACTTGTATGAAATTGAAAATAAGTCATGGTTGGATTTTATTGGGGGGGGGGGGGGCTAGCGCCCCCAAGCCCTCCTACCAGTTCGCCAGTGACATAGGCCTACATCAGCTTTTCAATAAAACAACAATAAGTTGTGACATAATAATCTTACTTCAAAAAATGAAAAATGTTTTAGGAAATATCAGGAAATAAAATGAGTGAAACAAAAAATAAAGATACAATGACGTGAGTTTTAAAAAGGGTGAACGGAAACAACATAACCAAGAACTAGTGAACTATCTTATAAGTCATACTAATGTCCGAAAATCTTTCTACTTGTCTCCGATCTCATCACGAATTCATCACAGAGTTCATTTATGTTTACACTGTCCAGGATTGTCTGATGTGCATTGCATGCAGATTGCTACTTTTGAGCTTCGCGCTTAACATTTAGCTCGTTGCTTTTTAACGCTGCGTCTTTGCATTTGGCGCATTGCATTTCTATATGATGCTGTTGATTGAACAAATTGAATGAATTCATAAATTCCTGATGAAGCCGTATGAGCGAGAGTTCAATTTATTCTTGTCTCATATACGGTTGTCTCATTTACTTCGTATATGAAAATGAGTTAGCAAAATGTGTATATTAATAATCATCCTGCGAGTAATAATCATTAACTACTCTAATCGGGCTCTCATCATTAATTTTTCTCTTAATTTTTTTTTTTTGAGGGTGAATTATTGGGGGGGGGGGATGATTGTACAGGCCACCCCCCCCCCACCTGAATTATTGGGGGGGGGGTATATTCAACCCATCCCCCCGGGATCGACACCCATGTCACTACCCCTCCCCCAACCCCGCTTATTCGAAAAACATATTTTCTAACAAAATTAGTGATCAGGAGGCCTACCCCCCCCCCCCCCCCCCTCCCGCCGGCCGGTATACGGCCGGTCGGCTGTGTCGCCGCTAAATGTTTTCTCACGAATTGGGCCCCCCTTCGAGTCCTCGCCGCCGGCTGGATCCGCCCCTGTAAATTGGTTTTATGTTTAACCACATAATTATTATGAAATAAATTACTCTTTCTATTTTAGTGCGATGAACCTTCATGATTGCAGCATTGATTGCATTTATTGAGGCGCAGAACTTTGTATTTTGCAGAGAAGATCACCTCCGGCGTGTTATTAATCATTTCTGCTCAGCTGGAGACGGCAGTTTGAAATACTTTTTTTTCTCGAACAACAGCTAGAAGAGAATAATAATTAGGCACATTAAGGTTTAGCCAGCGCCAGTGCTAACTCAAGCATAATTATAGTCCTGTTGCTTCATCTGATTCAGATAATAGACTCTCACCGTCATAACATAACATGTACATAATAGGTTACATTAAGAGTATTAAACAAAACCATGCTCTCCATATAATATTATTTTCAAAGGGAAATAATTGGTGGTTGCGGTAAGGAAAAATGTAACCCAGGCTGGTTTTGTTGGTGATGGTAGGTAGTCCCCGCGAAAAAACGTTGTACTAGTATACTTCAGTGTTTACAATCGGATAGAGCGGGTGTAAATTGGCTAATTGGGGTCGAGGGGCGGACCCTCGGAAGTTTAGGGTTTAAAGCATTTACTCCATTTACTACGGTCAGGTGAGCATATTTTGATACCTGATTTGTGACACTGGCAGGTCACTACGTTTTTGTTTAGTGACGTGAATCCGCCCCCCCCCCCACTCAGCGTTATTTAGGGTACGCATATGCTTGTTCCCTCTTTTTGAAAGCACCCCCTATCTGAGGACTGCCAGCATTTTCGAACCCCCCTTTCGCGGGCTTTTCACGGGCTTTTCCTGCCTTGGAGACCCCCTAATTCATGAAAAATGCTCAATGTACCCCCTTAAATTCGGAATAATTTCTCAGGAGTCCAAAGAGATGAGAGAAAAAAAAGTTAATACACCCCTTTTTTTTTACAATTCTCGGGCCGGACTTTGTCGCACGAAAAGTACCCCTTTACCGGACATTTTGGTAGCACGCATGGGGTCCGTCCCGGTTCTCGGAGTGGGGGGGGAGGGGGGGGGGGAACGGGACGTGAATCATGGTCTAAAACATTTTCAAACATTCAAAATAATGAGACAGTTGCTAAAGATTAGAAAACATACGGTTGACCCATTAGTAGGGTAAGTACATTTTATAGGTGAAAAAAAAATTATGTTTATAATCTAATGCAGGCGCGTAGGCCATGGTAAACATTAGCCTATAAACTTCCGGAATTGAAAAAAAATGGAAGTCAAAGAAACAACGAAAGAATTATAATGATACATTAAAACAAAATAAAACATTCCGCGGCCCCACAGTAGGGAGGTTGGGGCCCTGTACTTGGGGGATTGGAGCGCGAAATCCGCATTGCGGATCAAATCGCGGATCAAATCAAGGTCCAAATTTGCCACCGGTACGTACAGGTTAAGCTAGTACACCCGGACAATATATAACGAGGACACTCCCAGCACTTACACCGTATGCGTATACACCGCGCGTGCACTGTTATTAGTAAACATAACCTTTGTTGAAATGAAAGCAAGGTAGCCTACTCATCACATTTGAAAAACAATTTACAAAAAATGTACAGAAGAATTCGTATTCCTCGAAGCTGGCTTGTGAATTCTCCTAGATGTAAGAGCACAACTGTTTCGTCTTTTACTTCCAAGCAAAAGGACAAGTTAGGAACTGCAAGCCGAACGTCTTTAGCCGCAGCTGCATCAACCAACAACAGAGCGCAGCAACATACTGCGCCTGAGCTACCGGGCCAGGGTTCCCAAGCACCCCCGTTCAAGAGAGCTCAGCGAGGGACTTTCTTCCAGGAGCGACCACGCCTAGGCAATGTCTATCTGGAAGATGCAGCATTGCAGTCTTACTTGAACAGATACATATCATCAGAAGTATGTTTGTGTTAACTACATTTCAAATTTGTCAGCCTTTTGAAATATCGTGTCAAATTTCTTAAGATTGCGAGCAGCTTGATTGAAGAAGAACAAAAATATGACTGTCGGTGCCATTTTCTGAAATAACAATGGTTTATGCGAATGCATTATTAGTTTCTAAATGATTGTTACCAAATTGTGCTAGCAATCAACCATTTTTCATTTCATGTCATTTCTTTGGTTTGAATTTTTTAGGCGCTCTCTCCCATTGAAGATGACTTGGAGAGATTCGGAGAGCGAGTCGTGAAGGAAATCGAAGCCCTTGGCATCGAGTGCGAAGAGAATCAACCTTACGTCAAGCATTTTGATGCGTGGGGGAACCGTGTAGATGATCTTATCACATGTGAAGCATGGAAGAAACAGAAGGCCATAGCAGCACAGGAAGGGATCATTGCTATTCCATACGAAAGGAAATATGGCTCCTGCAGGTAATTTGGTCTTACTGTGTTGAAGTACATGTACATACTTTGTACCAATCACCAAAGATTATATTGTGGTGTAACCGGGCTCTGTCGGGGTAGCGTTCTGCCTTGTGCCGGTCCACAATCATTCATCAACGATCTCTCAGTGCGCTCTCACAAAAGTATATTGTGTAAGAAAAACGTGGACTAGCTCTCATTTTACTCACTCCCGCAACCACTAGTAAATGTATGACAGGAACTCAGGAAACAACACTTGCACTGTATCTGCAGTTCAAGTAACTTTATCTCGTTCCTTGTAACGTACCTGGCACAACGACAGCTCAACGCTGACCGACCGACATCTTACGATGTCCATATATATATTTCACAATTATCTATAACGCCCTCTACGTCTTACTAAATTACTGGACTAGTTATGCTACAATATTTGGCTCTGAAAGTTTGGGGTGTGATACTGTGATGTTGTACTAAATAAAAAAATATCAGTTTCAAATATAAAGAAACTTTTATACAGAGATATTACAAGTGTAAATATGCTCTCAAAGAACATTAAAGTGTCTTGTGAGTATAAGTCGACACACATGTACACATTTATTGTTTACAGTTAATCTAATAATGTACAAACTAGCAATAACATAATTTTTGAAGACGATTATAAAGAATAATACTATACAGTGTACATGTACATACAATTAAATGATTATCAGTAAATCACTTGCCAAAAAGCAGAACAGGACAACAGGTAACTTTATTTTTCACAGGACCAATTTTTTTTAATTCACTGCATAAAACATTGAAAAAAGCCTTAAATTTAAATAGATTGAAATCACTTGTTAACAAATTTATACTGAATATTTACTGATTTAATTGACTCTCTACTTGGGCTGTTTTTTACCTCTTTGACTCTACATAGTTCATAATTTTGTTGAGCGGTAATTGTATTTGAATATTTCATCTGTATTACATATACATGTGTAGGTCATGTACGTACATATATGGTTTTTGTAGTTTTATTTTCTATTATTTTTGTTATTTTGCTTAGCTAAATCATAAAATGTTTACAACTTTTGTTTAAATAGTCAGGGGATCTATATTTGACAAGCTTCTCAGCTCAGTAGTTCTCAATCTGTTTAAAGCATGATACAGTGCTGAATGCTGATAGTATTATGATAATAGGAGCAGAGGTCACCACTGCAATAGAGTGGTAGTGTGACGTCACCAACATTCTATTTTTAGAATTTCTCAATTTTTTATTCATTTCCCGAAAGAGCATCAAAAATAATGTCCAAATGTCGAAAAACCAATTGAATATGGTAAGTATTGGCTGAGATAAGTATGACCATCTGAATACCGGTAAATATATTTCCTATAGGAACTCAGTGTTACCGGTATATGCTCTGGCTCCTAACCATTAGGAGCCAGAGCATATTGATATAACACTGAGTTCCTGTAGGACATATATTCATTCAGATGGTCATATCTCAGCCAATACTTAACATATATTCAATTGGTTTTTCGACATTTGGAGATTATTGTTGATGCTCTTTCGGAAAATGAAGACAAAATTGAGAAATTCTAAAAATAGATTTTTATGACGTCACAGCTTCGGTACTCTATTGCACGAGATAAGAAATAATAAGTAACCTATATTAAAATTATCACATCCTTGTTTTCCATAATATTTGTAAAAGCAGAAGGGTGTAACCGTGTAAGGTCCAAAGTCAAGCCCCCCCCCCCCCCCCCATTTCCCTGCTTTAACTTTTAAGCTTATGTTATGTTTGTACTTACACATGTAGTTATCTACAAATTTATGTGACAGTTGGTCTTTGAATTACTTGAACATAAGGCTCTTCAAAATCAACTTCAAACTTCTCTTTAATGCTAATTACAATGTATGTCACATTTTGACTTCTTTTTTTCCTACAGCCGTGTTTATCAAGCAGCTAAAATGATATTGTATGGCCCCTCATCTGGCTTATACTCGTGCCCTCTCGCTATGACTGATGGAGCTGCTAAGATGTTTGAGGTGAGAAGGGCACTTTGAAGAAAAAAAAGATAATTGTTAATAGTAATGTTTGCATTACATCCACTTAATATTATTTGCAAGGACCTGCTTGTAGGCAATCTATTGGGTGTGACCGTGTGTCTTTTTTCATTGATAAATAGACAAATTCATCTACCTCTGATGTAAAGTGGGATTTTTTCTTTTACTTGTGGTAAAATGAAAATGTTTTGCAAATATTGAAACAAGGTTAGCGGTAGTTGCTATATAGCATACATTGTACATAGTTGAGTCATTGACAAGGGAGGGGGGGGGGGGACAAGACTATTACCCCCAAAACGCTCATGCTGGGCCTTCATTATGGAATACTCTCCCTCAATGGATTAAGAATAGCAGTTCTGCTGAAGTTTTAAAAAACAATCTTAAGAAATATCTGTTTAATTTAGCTCATAATTGATTACCATAACCTTTTATATCTGTACCTTTCCTATCACACTTTGTATAAATGTATCATGTATGTATTTCATCTTTTGCACAAGCTGCGCCTTGAGCATTTGACTGTCAAGTGGATTTGGCGCCTTATAAATCATGTATTATTATTATTATTAAAAATGCATGAGAGAGAGGATCCTTGACTTTGTTCAGAATCGATCTTCCTTTGGCAGATTATGCCATATCATAAATTCAGAATGCAAACAAACAAGAGGGAGGGGATGTATCAAAGAGATCATTATATTATTATTAGGCCATTTTTGTAATGTAATCCATATATCTTTATTGAAGGGTGACTAAATTACAAATTCATGTTGACTTTTGTTGACCTGTACTAATGTATACATCACATATCTTTTGACTTTCTTATTTGGTCATATTTTTTGTATTATTTTTTTCTACTACTTTTGTTCTACCTGCTAAGTTCCACCCCTAAAAATCCCTCCAAAAGCAAATGACTTCTGTGACATCATGCCAGTCATTCATCAGTCAGCTGGATGAACAAAAGACATTGGTATGTCCCTTCCCTTCAACTG
This sequence comes from Strongylocentrotus droebachiensis, assembly GCA_035222895.1. Lineage (NCBI taxonomy): Eukaryota > Metazoa > Echinodermata > Echinoidea > Camarodonta > Strongylocentrotidae > Strongylocentrotus > Strongylocentrotus droebachiensis. The sequence continues at coordinate 52,636 of JAVYIG010011560.1, read as the reverse complement.
ACCACCTGTTCACAATAGCATTGCATGTTTTTTTTTTATAGAAATCCCCAAGAAAACCCAAGAAGGGTTTCAAAGGGCTATTATATGAAAACATGCAATGCTAGTGCAATAAGGTACTCAGTGGGCGAGGACATACCACTGTCTTTTGTTCATGTTTATCTAGCTGACTGATGAAACCATCCCTTCACTGCTATTATGTAAAAATGTGTAGAACAGGTGAATATGCATGTGACACCTGTTCTAGACATTTTTACATAATAGCAGTGAAGGATGCTCCTTTGTCTACCTGAGGAACTGTATATTTTGTCCTCTTTCTTTGTCCGTCATATTCATAGTGCATTTATGTTCACCCCTCCCGTGAGCTATACTATCTTCTGATTGATTGATTCGCCAGTCTAGACATGTGTTACTCTTTTCTAATTGGTTACTGAATATTGAATATTCATATTGTTCATTTGGTTGAATAAAAGGAAAGGGCGATGTGGTTCTGAACCAGTCTTCAATCAAAAGTTGAGTGGAGAGCATCTTCTATTTTCTGAGTAGATTGAGGAAAATCATGTCTATTTTGCTACCCAATTTACTCTTGATAATGTAAGTTTCCAATATTTTGTAGATAATAATTCCTCAAGGTTTATAAAGATATGGAAGAAGTAAACTGGTTGGAGCAAGGTTGGCTTTTCTTCCACATGTTTATTTTTAAATTGGAGAACAAAGATTTGGGCACTTTTTTCAATGTCGGGTTTTCATGTATGATGTAATTTACCCACAGAATCTATTTTCATAGAGCCTTATGAACAGGAATGAGACCAAATTTCTTTTGACTTTGTGCAATAAGTTGGAACTTGGAAGGATGTTTTGTGGTAAATAAACTGCTAAAGTAATTTTGGAATAGGGGTTATTTTTTACCAGTCAGAAACAAGTTTATTTTGATGCCTTTAAAGGTACTATGTCCCTTTTGCAGCCAACCTCAAATGCTGTAGAACTTTGCAGGAATTATGAATATGTCATGTATGTCCTATCTGTGAAATTTAAACGTTAGCAGTGTCCTCATATTCAAATTATGCAAGGAAAACCGTTTACTTGCTAGACTTCACTGTCAGACACTATTGAGTGACTGACTGGCTTTTTTTCTTCTTTGGTAATAACATACATGAAAAGAGTTGTAAAGGGTACATGAGCATTTGTCTACATCAATAACCCACTTCTTGTAATGGCCAAGATTAAACTGATTGAATCTTTGCGCAGCATATAAACGTGTGACCATTCGGTACAATTGTCTGAAAATCAAGACTATTACTTTTGGGCTCTATAGCCCTAAAGTCGATTTGACAACTAATAGTCGTTATTTTCCCACTTGAAGACATTTTCAAGCCCCACCTTTTTTAGGGAAGTTCTAAATTAGTATTATCTTTCAAATGCAGTTGGAATTTAACTTTTTCATTTGTTTGGCCTGCAAATGGGACATAGTCCCTTTAATGTTTTTTTTTTTGATTTCCAGTCACTAGTTATTTGGCAAATTGAAGTAACCTTTGTTCTTACTATTTTGTCATTTATTTCAGAATGATGGCGGGTCACAGTTGAAGCAGAATGCCTTTGGTCATCTGACATCTCGAAACCCTGAGACATTCTGGACATCTGGACAGTGGATGACCGAGAGGAGAGGGGGATCTGATGTTGGTCAGTAAAAGCCACAATCTTTGAAATTTAAAACTTTCACAAATTTCAAAAGCTCATTGTTGTAATTTAGCTATTTTTGGATAGAACGTACATGAATCTAGGCCATTCACAAATTAAATTTAAAAAATGTCAGGCTCGTGGAAATATTTGGTTTCATTATTAAAGTACTGTTGGAGCAATTATAATATATTTTCTGTAGCCATTCTGCTGTGCTCTATTCTATTTTATTATGAATCTGCTCAGATTATAACTTGTATACAATTGATGTGATTTTAATTTCCATCATTTGCCATGTGCTGTAGCTGGAGGAACTGAGACATTGGCCTACCCACAGAACGATGGATCATTCCATCTCCATGGTTACAAGTGGTTCTCGTCAGCCTCGGACAGTGATATGACGGTAGCTCTAGCAAGGATAGTGGATGATGATGGCCAATATAAGGAGGTTGGTTTCAATCATGTTATATTTATGCTCTAAGTAATATTGGTGATATTTCATCAAATTTGATTTTTTTTTTTTGGATGTAAAATAAAATGAGTAGGCACCCTTCGAGTATGCAGTGGACAAGGATTTTTTTACATTCTTTTGTAAGGTTATGGTCAAACAGGGATAGAATTACTTGTGTGGTGTGTTATACTGCATTTGTGCCCTTTTTCTTCTATGGAATGTGCTGGAATGCAGTGAACTTTGATGTAAATAGCAGATTATCTTTGTTTATTTACAATTTAAAATATATATTTGTTTCTATTATTGCTGTAATATCCATGTTCAATCTGTTTTTTCACAGGGTACGAGAGGACTATCTCTGTTTTACCTTGAGACGCGAACACCAGAAGGTAAACTCAATGGAATCGAGATACAACAGCTGAAGAACAAACTTGGGACCAGACAGCTACCTACCGCAGAGTTATTACTAGATGGGACTAAAGCACATCTTGTGAGTAGACTATCAAATACAATGGTCTTTCATGGTGTAGGAATGCAATATTGTTACCATTTATAGGTCAAGAGTTTGAATTTATGATTTGATTTAACTCCCTTGACTAACAAGGTTAAATCATGTCAACATGTGGTTATTTTTTCCCCTTCAAAATATTTCATTTGATGTTTTAGTATGATTTTTGTAAATTGCAAACTTGTTCTACACAGATCCATTTAAAACTAATTATGTGTTCATTGTTAATTGCTAAGAATTTATCCGTTATTGATAACTTCTAGTACATGGCTGATTTGCTGAATTGTAAATATCTCACTGCTGGAAAAAACAAAATTCTGAACAATTTACTGTGAGGTTTTATTCATGCCAGGAAATCTTGAAAAAAAAAGAAAAAAGAGGGAACGCTACAAGAGAACAGTGTACCGGTACTTTAAGGGGAAAGCAAATTGTAAAGGCTAGACAGAAATCCTCAAGCTATTTTAGCTATCAAAGTTTGTCAAAGAAAAATTGCGAGTTTAATTGTAGACTAAGAAAACAATTTCTACCGAACCGAAGACCTTGACAAAACTTTGATCTTGAACCATTTTAGGTATCTGAACCAGGATATGGTGTGGCGTCTATCTCTCCCATGCTCACTATCACTCGCTTCCACAATGCAACTATGGCTGTAGCTGCTATGAGAAGGTGAGGTAAAATAGTTGGTCTTTTTTTCCTGACCATTTTTTAGTTGACCATACACGAGACCCAGAATTGTTATGGGTAAATTTTTAGGAATGACCATAATAGTAATACTCCCCAGGGAATGGAAATGGTGCACAATGTGTTTGCGAATGAATCCGATGACCAGTAATAATATCTGTGAAGCACTTAGAGACGTTATTCTGTATTATTAAAGCAGTACATGAATCCAGATTTATTATGAGTAATACTGGTCATGCAGCAGATAGAAGAAAATGTAGTTTATTGTGGATCAGTAAATGCAATATATATATATGTATGTCATTAGTATTCAGGATCATTCAAACAAAATTGAGGAAATCCTGCTGAAAATTGCATATGGTTTTGAATAGAGGTATATGTCTTTGAGAGAACATACACCTACCGCACAACATTTTTGAAGTTTTAAAGTATTGAAACTTTTTTTCTCATATTTGGAGGAAAACAATTCCTGTGCTAGGTAACTTGATTAAAATGTATATTAAAACTCACAATTACTCCATGTGATTTGTTTGATGTAGGATGGTACACTACGCGAGGGACTACTCCTTCCGAAGAAGAGCCTTTGCCAAGTTGATTGTAGACTGGCCTCTCCATGTGCAAACACTGAGTAGAATGGAGGTGAGTGAGCTAATTGCATACTCCATAGCTGGAGACAAGAGAAGCTATTGTACTGCTCCTCCAAAGCTCCAATTAAAAAACTGTAATTGTGACTAGAGATAATTATCAAGGATGACAAATTAGTTCACTTTGCATTATATTCCAAGATTTACATATGTAATGTGTAGCTGGAGTCCAGTAGGTTTATTAAAAAGAAAAGAAAATTTCTCACTAAAATAGTTTTATTGCAATGTTTTTCTGCTCCTTGCAGTATGTTTTATTGCCGGAGACAGGGGGACTATTTATGGGATGCTCCATTAATGAATTGAAGTGAGATGTAATAGAGAATAGCAAACATAATTATTAATTATCACTAAACTGTTATGTATATAGAACAACATAATAGACATGCCAGCTGCAATGCATACCAATATAATATACATACCAGCCAGTGACGATAGGACAATAGATGGATACCTGAATAGCATACCATTACCACTATAGGAAGAATGTCACTGCTTTGAACTTCCAAGCCACTTCACTACCAGCAGCCAAGTAGAAAGGACACTCCCTTAAAACTCTCAGGTAAAGCACACATGTTATAGTGTATCAGAGATACAACGTAAACATAGTCTAAAATTCATCTGCTTCAAGTTGTCCATGTAGCTGAAGATGAGGAGCCATGGCTCTGCTCCTGGAATATGTTGATAAAAATGATTTTTGGTCAAAAATAACAAAATTGATCATTTATAGTATTATAATATTTGTCTGCTCCTTGTTACATAATCCTTTTGTAGCTGGAGACGAGAGGAGCCATGGCTCTGCTCCTGGAATGCGCACATCTCCTGGGCAAGGACGAGGCTAAGGAAGCCTCGGAGGATGATCTCAACCTCCTTCGTCTTCTCATCCCGGTTCTCAAACTCTACACCGGTAAACAGGTGAGATACCAATGTAGCTTCAGCCTCTCTTCTTGGTATCATATGTTTGTATTTAGAAATTGTCCTATTTTACACTTGGTTGTAATCAATAATTCTTAAAGACCGTCAATACTACTGGGTCAGAAGGGATTAGACCACCTAGCCAGGTCACTGACAGGTGGCTATCTCATTAACTCAGCTCTCAACTAACATAAGAAAAAGAGGATCATAGGGGACCAACAGGCACCGATTGAGGAAGTTTTCTATATAGAGGGAGCAAGTAGCTACAAGTAGGACAGTAGGATTTTAAAGGAAACTTTGCCCCAAAGAATAAATGTTATGCTGAAAGACGAGGTCTATTCCTGCCTATTGATGTATAATATTCCTTACGAAGATGTACAAGAGATGTATAAATGAAGATATTCTTGGCGTGATGTAATGCCTTTTAGCATGACATGGGCGCAGACAGTTGGAGGGACTTTAATTCAATAAAAAAAACCTATACTTTCCATTGAAGGAAAATCATAGCTGAGAAGTTGAAAATGTTATTTGATGAAAAATATATAACAGAGGAACCATAATAAACTCATTTGTTGCTATGAATGCTGATGTTGGGCTTTGATAATAGCCAGCAATGTCAATAATTACAGTTAATGCACTTCTTAATTAATTGTTCTATCTATTTAATGTATCTTTTTTGTTTTGTTTTTATTTCTGCATGTTCAAAATAGAACATAATCGTATACATAAATTAACAATTATTTCTTCATTATACATATTTATACATTTTTAAGTACATTAAATAAGATGCATACAAACACAAATATTTTTCAATCAAAAAAGATAAATTACGGACAATCACCGGAAAATGTTGAGAGAGAGTACTTTGTATGTAGACTGACCTTCACTGTAAGTGTCACAGGACCTGTAACATGACCCACATTGACATAAAATGTCCCAAGTCTAATATTACAAACATCCTATTAGAAGCTTTGAGAAGAAAAAAAACACATTTCAGTTGGAATTCTGCAAATAATCCCCTTTTGCAATTGGTCGCTTACAATTAGTCCCTGATAATAGACAATAGCACTTCTTTCTTTTTCTTTTCTCTTCAGGCCGTAAGTGTTGCCTCTGAAGGACTTGAAAGTATTGGTGGACAGGGCTACATTGAAGATACTGGTTTCCCAGGGATACTCCGAGATGCCCAGGTACTTAATGTCGCACTTGCTTTAGAGACCCCCTGTATATGATGACAACAGTTTGAATATGTGCCCTGTGAACATGACCTTATTCAAAGAATAGGTCTTCAGTTGTTTATATCTACACTCGGGTGTTCAATGGTACCCAGTAGCATTAATTCTTCAAAATGCAATGCGCCCTGATACCAGCTGCTGGAGCTAAAGCTAGGATAAAAATATCAAAATCTTGTTACAAATGCAGAGGGACGTCATATCATACTGTAATATTTGCTTCTCTAGAATAGTATATTGATATTATACCACTTGGTTTAATGTACGCTTGTACTTGATCACGAATAAGAATATTCCTCTTTTGATGGGATTTTTCTTACTTTTGTTGTGAAATAATGATGTTGGCGTCATGGTTTGAGCAATTTACTGCATACATGGGTGTCTCATGAAAACAGATTTTATGAATATGAGAATGAGGTTATTTGTTATTTGAACTCTCCATATTTTTTTCTGCACCTATAAATGCTATGGGGTCTTAATGTCATTTGTTGATTCACAAAAAAGGCTCGTAGGTCAGAAACTGATGTAAACAAGTTAATATTGCACTTTTTCAATTTGTCCTCATTGTTTAGATTCCCCCGACTCTTCTTTATTTCATATATCAAAACAAAAAATATCCAATAAAAAATGATGTGGGTGGATAAATGGGAGGCAAGCATAGACGAGAAACACAAAACAAGCTTTCTTCATAAGATTTCATTCATCCATGCACAACAACTAGAAATCAAATTTCCATCGCCCAATGTGCAAAATTCAATCACTTTCAATCTGTTGCAGGTCTTGAGCATTTGGGAAGGCACCACTAACATCCTCTCCCTGGACATCCTTCGCTCCATTATCAAGAGCCAAGGCCAGACCATGGAGACGTTCCTCAGACAGGTCCAGACACGCTCTGCTACATTCCTCACCGCCTCCAACCAGGACATCCAAGCGACGGCCAAGCTCATTGGACAGTCCTGCGATAGCCTGAAGAGCTTCCTGGTGGAATCGGCCAATCAGGATGCGGGTTTCATGGAGCTGGCTGCCAGGGATCTTGCGTACAGTATCGGTAGGACCTATATTGGGTTGGTGCTGTTGGAGCATGCTACATGGGAGAGGGCCGGTGAGGAGGACATTGCAGTAGCTAGAAGGTGAGATCAACAACAATAAATACATATACATAAAGAAGAGGATTAATAATAGGGGTGCTGTGGTCTAGTGGATATGTCACCGGACTGTACAGTTTTTTTTGTAGATCACATGGTTTGTCGTTCGAGTCCCACCACGGCCCTAATGTCCTTTGGCCAGACATTAATCCACATTTACCACTCACCACCCAGGTGTACTAAATGGGAACCTGGTAGAAATGTATTCTTCAATGTTTTTAGCACCTTACGCAGAGATGCCAACTAGTACAGATTTCCTGTAATTGGTACGGAAATTAACGACCATTACGGCAGTACGGAATGTTGTCTAAAAATTACGTTTTTTTTTTTTTTTTTTTTTTTTTTTTTTTTGCGCATAGGGATCTATCGTAGCAAGTGCTGTACAGTATGGTGGCCATCCAGCACTCGCTGCATGAGAAAGATGGAAAATTATCAAGTATTCTCTTAATAGAAGCCAACTTTTCATTGAAAACTTATGTGTTGTGATGAACTGAAAATCAATATTTAGCAACTTTGTGGGAGTAAAATCACAACAAATTTCAGATAATCATGCGCGCATGCGTCCGCTTGCCATTCTTTTAAGATTCATGGCGCCGCATATGAAATTACTGATTTTGAGCCTTATGGTTACTGATTTGTGCTCTGAAAGGTTGGCATCCCTGCTTACGGCAGCTGGGATAAAGCCACTCTGTTTCTGCCTTGAGCACCCTCGGACAGATACTTGTGCTATATATATATATATATATGTAGCGGTTGCTGTTATTAAACATGATTACCCCCTTTTCAGGCTTTTAAATGATTTGGGCTCATGCAACTCTCCATTCAGGCTTAAAATTGTTCAGGTCAAGAAAGATAGATAGATAAATGGTATTTATTGATTCATTTCCATGTATCGCAATTACAAGTAACTGAATTGTGCATGAATAAAACATTGATGGTGAAGACAATTATACATTTCAAGAGATATCACAGTAAAAAGTAACTGAATTGCACATGAGTAAATTCCTGGAAAAAAAGCAAGTATACATTTCAAGATGTCACACTACAATCTACATAATTATGAAGAGCGTGTATATACTATATATACCATTAATCTTATACAATATTTCAATTTAAAAATTTGAGTTACAAAAGAAAAAGAGATGGGAAAACAGGAGAGAGAGAAAGAGAAAGAGAGAAAGAGAGAGAAAGAGAGAGAAAGAGAGAGAGAGAAAGAGGGGGAAAGAGGGGGGGGGGGGGGTGAAAGGGGACAGATAGACAGAGAGGGAAAACAATTATGTATATACATGCTGATAAAATACAAAGATACATTGCAAGAGAAATATGAATATTACAAGGTGAACATTAGGAATATTAAAATATAAATATAGATATGCATTGCATTCTTCATGTCATAAAAAATACATTGACTAACTTGGTAAAAAAAAACAGACCTCAGATTTTTGAATTAATTATATACTAAGGAATATGAAATTGTGACAATTTAATTTAATTTGTTTCAAAGTATAATACAATCATAAAAAACTTTTGTTATACAAACGGATCAAATCTGGGATTGGGCTATTCTGCATACGTTTAGTTTTGCACCTGGGTTCAGGGATCTTGTTAGTTCTTCGCAAAGTTCTATTGTGTGCTCTTTGGGGTATAAATTGTTTGAACTGGTCTGTGCATGATAGAGTTTTTTTAAAGAAGGTAACACATAAGTCATTTCGACGACTTTCCATGTTTGTAATTTCGATTGAGTAAGAGCGTTTGCCTAACTATGGTAGTCCTTTCAAAAAATAATCCTCAATGCACGTTTTTGTAATCTTTTTATGCGTTGTTGTTGTGCACCAGTGAGGCCTCCGCTCCAAACTTGAGAAGCATATTCAAGGATTGGGCGAATATAGCCAATAAAAATAGTAATCAGATCTTCATGTGAAAGGCCAAACTTCCCTAAAGAACGGAGCATATATTGTTTCGCATTCGCTCTTTTTTCAATATCTCTGACATGGGCTTCCCACTTCAAATCGTTTTGTATCGTGACACCAAGTAATTTCGCCTGTGAAACAGTTGTAAGAACACAATTTTCGAGAATGATGTAAGACTGATTGACTGGTACTCTTGAAAAACAAATATCCATTTTGATACACTTTGTAGGATTCAATTGCATTTTATTAATATTAGCCCACAAAGATAGACATTCTACAGCTTCTTGCATGATTGAAATTTGGTTTGATTTACGACACTCAACTAGGGTTAGATCATCGACATATTTAAACATACGTATACTTTCAGAAGATTTGAAATCATTTATCATCACAAGAAAAATTAAAGGTCCAAGTTTCGTACCCTGAGGCACACCTGCATTTATTTGACACCATTCTGAGAGATCGCTGTGATAGCGAACTCTTTGTTTACGTTCAGAAATAAAGTCAGATATCCAGTAAACTACCGCTGGTCGTACACCAATTTCAGTTACCGGTAACTTTTTAATGGCAACTGTGTGGTCAATTCTATCAAACGCTTTTTGAAAATCTGTGAGAAGTATCGTCGATGACGTTTTTGGTACCTCAGCATTTAAAAAAACATAATGAAGTATATTAATCAAACAGTGTGAGGTCGATAAACATTTCTGGTTATCAAACTGATTAAGGGTCAATATGTTGGGCAATGTTCTGATACATCCACTTTGCGATGAAACTTTCAATTAATTTAGCAAGATGATCTGTTAATGATATAGGTCTGAGTTTGTCAATACGTGCAGGATTCACCTTTGGGATCGGTACTACAATAGCACATTTCCAGGAGGCCGGAACTTTTCCTTGACTAAAAGAAGCATTAATTATATAGGTTAAAGGTCCCGAGAGTTCAACAGAAAAAAAGACGGATTAGGCGTACTGAAATATTATCTTCCGTAAGGCCCTCTTTTCTTGCTGAATGAGTAAAACCGTCTGGTCTCTGGGATAGATAAATGAAAAAGCAATAAACACTAATCATTTGCTGAATGGTAAATTTTGAGACAGATATTCTAGAAATATATCCCAGATCCCCCACCCCCAATCCTGGACTCAATTGAAATATTCATAATCTTCAGAAAACTTTGGTCCAAGATTGCTTGCTATCACTTATTATACTCATTGTATTGGTCTATTTTATTTACCAATGCTGAAATATGGTGAGAATTTAGTACATAGAACTAAAATTATTGCGAATTTCATTGCTTGTATTTGCCTTTTTTCCTGTGTAGATGGTGCCAGATGGATCTGTGCCCTGTTTCTAGCCAGAATGCAGCAGGTACCTACTCCATTGAAGCAAGCTCTATGGACTACAGAACAGTCATGGCAGGTTACCAGCAGAAGGAATAAGCAGGGATATATATAGAGGAAGGGCAGGAGAGAGAGATAGATAGAGAGGGAAGGCAGAGTAAGAGGAAAGGTGTGAAATAAAGACAAAGAGAGAATGGGAAGGAGGGAAGGGGGATGGGAACTAATCTTAAAGTGCAAAATGAGAGCACTTAAGGAGAGGAAGAGAAAGTGAGAGAAGGGGAATAAGTATAGCATTGTACATTATGAGAGCCAGATGCAGCTAGTATAGATATATATTTTTAAACTTTGGTTAATATTATTGTTTGAGACTAATTGAAATTGCAGGGCCCTCATGGAGAACAGTATGAATACTGATGAGGCTACCCTGGGTAAACAAGACTTATTATTATTATTATTAAAGCAACTGAAAATATTTATAATCTGATCCTGACTGCAGTGTTTGCAATGCAAAAAAACAAATGCAGCTTGAATAGATATATATTTTTAAACTTTGTTTAATATTATTGTTTGAGACTAATTGAAATAGCAACTGAAAATATTTATAATTTGATTCAACTGCAGTGTTTGCAATGCAAAAAGCCAAATGCAGCTTGTATAGATATATATTTTAAACTTTGGTTAATATTATTGTTTGAGACTAATTGAAAAAGCAACTGAAATATTTATAATCTGACTGCAGTATTTGAAATGCAACAACCTGTCAAAGCTGTGATATTTCATCAACATGAACATTAGAAAGAGGCATCTAAATGTTTTAATTTCAATTTATCTAGTATATTAATACACTTAGTACTGGCAGAAATTTTGTTATTTCACTTGTATTCGATGTAACTGTTTGCTTTAGACAACTCTAAAAGGGTAACTTTACTGGATGTTAAAACTGAATCACAGACACAGCCACTTTTGAATGGGTGTACACACGTAGCTTCACAATGACAAAACTGTTCCATGTCTTTGACCCATCGGTCTCTATCCAGTGTTGCCAGCCCTTAAATAACTTGCCTTTACGTAAATGAATTGAATTGAATTGAATTCACATTTATTTCATTCTTGATTAAAAATTACATTGATACGAAATTATTCATGAACAAATTTAGGAATGAAATGGGGAACTACATAAATAAAGCCCTTAGGCCTTGTACAAGCATAGTTCCCAAAGCATTGATAGCGTAATGTAAAGCAAAGATTTAAAATTAAAAAAACATGTGTAGGAATATTTGTTGGTGGTAAAACAAATGAATATTCTTACCGTTACCTTAGTATTCTGAGCTGATATTACTGTTGGAGGACGAAACAGGAACGGAAACATGCAGTTGAGGAATAGTGCGAGTAGCGAGTAGGGCTTGAGTCGGCATATCTTGGCCTTTGGGTCCCAGTAACATGAATCTACACCACTGACCTGTTTTGCTATAGCTGCTAACTGTAGGACTTGCTTGGTTTCATTGTAATTTGCGGCATGCAGACCATGGACACTTTGCCCTCTTTGACTAAGAAACACTGGAGAAGTTTCGTTCGGAGAGGAGCTTGTGTCGGCATCACTTGGGAAGGGGCTTGTGTCAGCATCACTCGGAGAGGAGCTTGTGTCGGTATCACTCGGGAAGGGGCTTGTGTCAGCATCACTCAGAGAGGAGCTTGTGTCGGTATCACTCGGGAAGGGGCTTGTGTCTGCACCACTCAGGGAGGGGGCTTGAGTCGGCATATCTTGGCCTTTGAGCAATTTTTCCTGGATGCCCAAAGTAGGTTCTTTTTCTCTCTGTGTTAAATGTGTTACTACAAGAACATTAGGATGTAATGAAAATGGTGAAAATTGAGATCCAAGTTTCATATTATTATTAATAATAATATTGATGATTTCCTCTTTCATGTACCATAGCACCTGCGATGTGGGATTGCAATTCCCAGGCTGCACTTGTTGATTTCAACTGACGGTAGAAACATGGAATGCTGGTGGCCTTCTGGTCCATACCACCAACTACTATGCTTGTGTATTTGCTGGGCTCCCTTCTCGCCTTGTGAATATGTTTATAATATTTGTTTCGCTGGGTTCCGAAAGAAAATTGGAGAGGAGGGAACACCACAATGATAAAGCGCTTCTTGTGCACAGTACAAATTGAAGAGAAATCAAGAATATTGTAACAGCACTTCACACAATGCTGATCTCTACTGCTGATCTAAACTGTCAACATCAATCACCCCCAGAACTTTACAATACATTTTCACGCCCAATTCATGGGCATTTACATGAAGATATTTTTCATTAGTGTTATGCAGATATCTCATTTTGAAAATCGATTGACCTGTTCTGAAAAAAGAATACACAATGCAATTGATAATTTAAGAGAACAGTCAATACAGTAGGTACCACTTACGGTAACCATAAAATAAATGATTACACTTATTCAATCGATGATGAAAAATGGAAACAAAGTGTTCAGTATTGCAGGATTAGGAAAAGTCATCTCGTGCAAAGTTACATTAAAGTAACAACTGGCCAAACAGTACAGGAGGATGTCTAAAAATGATTAATGACAACTGTGTTTTTGGAACAGGACAGCAAATTAAACCTCTTGATTTGATGTACCTATGGAATGTTAACATGAGCTATTTCTTTCCTCCACATACAAAAGAAGTGCATCTGGCTGCAGACCTCTCAAGACTTGCTCTGCACTTCTTCCCTCATTTGGTTGTAAATGCTTGATCGTGTCAGACATGATGGCAGGTGTATTTTGTCACAAGTAGGTAACTTTTCTCCAAACTGATTGGCAAAGTCGCGAAGCCAAGCTAGTGAAGGGGCTTGAGTCGGCATCACTCTGAGAGGAGCTAACTGTCGGACTTGCTTGGTTTCATTGTAATTTGCGGCATGCAGACCATGGACACTTTGCCTTCTTAGACTAAGAAATGCTGGAGGAGTTTCGTTCGGAGAGGAGCTCGAGTCAGCATCACTCGGAGAGGAGCTCACTGGTTTCATTGTAATTTGCATGCGGATTGACATTGCAGACCATGGAAACTTTGCCCTCTTTGACTAAGAAACGCTGGAGGAGTTTCGTTCTTAGAGGAGCTTGTGTCGGCATCACTTGGGAAGGGGCTTGTGTCGGCATTACTCAGAGAGGAGCTTATGTCGGTATCAATCACTCGGGAAGGGGCTTGTGTCGGTATCCCTCGGGAAGGGGCTTGTGTCGGTATCACTCGGGAAGGGGCTTGTGTCGGTATTACTCGTAGAGGAGCTTGTGTCGGTATCATTCGGGAAGGGGCTTGTGTCGGTATCAATCACTCGGGAAGGGGCTTGTGTCGGTATCACTCGGAGAGGAACTTGTGTCGGTATTACTTGGAGAGGAGCTTGTGTCGGTACTACTCGGAGAGGAACTTGTGTTGGTATCACTCGGAGAGGAGCTTGTGTCGGTATCACTCGGGAAGGGGCTTGTGTCGGTATCACTCGGAGAGGAGCTTGTGTCGGTATCACTCGGGAAGGGGCTTATGTTGGTATCACTCGGAGAGGAACTTGTGTCGGTATCACTCGGAGAGGAGCTTGTGTCGGTATCACTCGGGAAGGGGCTTGTGTCGGTATCACTCGGGAAGGGGCTTGTGTCGGTATCACTCGGAGAGGAACTTGTGTCGGTATCACTCGGGAAGGGGCTTGTGTCGGTATCACTCGGAGAGGAGCTTGTGTCGGTATCACTCGGGAAGGGGCTTATGTTGGTATCACTCGGAGAGGAGCTTGTGTCGGTATCACTCGGGAAGGGGCTTGTGTCGGTATCACTCGGGAAGGGGCTTGTGTCGGTATCACTCGGAGAGGAACTTGTGTCGGTATCACTCGGGAAGGGGCTTGTGTCGGTATCACTCGGGAAGGGACTTGTGTCGGTATAACTGGGAGAGGAGTTTGTGTCGGTATCACTCGGAGAGAAGCTTGTGTCGGTATCACTCGGGAAGGGGCTTGTGTCGGTATCATTCGGAGAGGAGCTTGTGTCGGTATCACTCGGAGAGGAACTTGTGTCGGTATCACTCGGAGAGGAGCTTGTGTCGGTTTCCCTCGGGAAGGGGCTTGTGTCGGTATCACTCGGAGAGGAGCTTGTGTCGGTATCACTCGGAGAGGAGCTTGTGTAGGTATCACTCGGGAAGGGGCTTGTGTCGGTATCACTCAGAGAGGAGCTAACTGCAGGACTTGCTTGGTTTCATTGTATGCAGACCATGGGCACTTTGCCCTCTTTGACTAAGAAACGCTGGAGGAGTTTTGTAAGTTTACTTCCCCGGAACGGGATGATCTTTCGCCACCTTTTGAATAAGTTCATAATATTTGTGCTGCTCTGTTCTGATTGAAAATTGGAGAGGATAGAATATTACAGTACAATAATATTACATTACACTTCACACAATGCTGATCTCTACTTCTGATCTAAACTGTCAACATCAATCACCCCACGAACTTTACAATACATTTTCACAAGTGACAAGTGCCAATCGGTACAGGAGGATTTCTACAAATAATTAATTACAATTGACAACCATGTTTTTGGAACAGAACAGCAAATTAAACCTCTTGATTTTATGTACTTTTGGAATGTTAACATGAGCCATTTCTTTCCTCCACATACAAAAGATGCATCCGGCTGCAGACCTCTCCAGAGTTAATTGCTGTGCACTTCTTCCCGCATTTGGTTGTAAATGCTTGATCGTATTTGACATGAAGGCAGGTGTATTTTGTCACAAGTAGGTAACCTTTTCTCCAAACTGATTGGCAAAGTCGCGAAGCCAAGCTAATGCAATTAAGACTATGGAAGACTGCATCCCTCTCCTGTAAAAGTTAGCTGCAATGTACCTCACGAGGGAATGTATAATTATATACAGTGCATTTTGTAAACTTGTTGTTTTTCTCATTTATCTAATTCAAGTTCAAGTTCATTTATTTACACTCATTAAAAATACAGAATATTGAAGTAAAATAGGGTGGTTAGTGAAAGAAGATAGCTTATATGAATGATGGCGGAGTTAAACCACCCTTTTACTTACGGGGCGGTGAAAAGGGGTGAAATGCAGAAGGAAACGCGAGACACTGACTGAACATAAACTAACCTTATATTATATGTACTAGATGCTCAGCTAGGTAGTTACGGCTCAGCTCGATGCTCAGCTATATTCTAGATGAAGCTCAGCTAGATGCTAGACGCTCAGCTTAGTTGTATAGTAAAAACTCTCAAGTCGGAGGGTGACTCGAGAGTAGGGCTCTGGTACTTTAGGCTTAGAGTTGGTTTCCCATGTTTACTCTTCAGCTGTCAAGATCTCGAATGAACCAGTGCTTAGGATATCGGATCATTGCCGCGAGTCGCGCGTCCGTAAAAGGACGATAAACGGATACGTGAGAGCATCCAAGATGCATACATATGTGTATGTATATAAAAGACCTGCACTCTGGTGAAATAACCTGCGCCTGGTCACAAATATGTACCTACGCGTTCAAGAATACACAATAAGAGAATTGGCATAACAAATGCCATTTTACAACAATATATACAATAAGTCACAATCACAAATACATAATAAACATAACATCCAAACAAGAAACATAACATAATGAGAGTGAAGGGATAAACTAAAAAGGAGTATATTTTAATATGCAAGAGTCCATCCCTCATAAATAATCTTAATGATATTTGAATTAAATGTCGTACTATTGAAAGCATGAAAATAAAGACAAGGGGAGGGTAAAGGACACGTTGGGCTTGCCACATCCTTTTCCTCTTCATACCAAGAGCCAACCCTCCAACCTCTTTGACAAAGGGGTGTTGCACCAATGATGAACATGTACATGTAGGTTACTGCACTGCCACTTGTTTCATGGTGCTCATGAAGGTGTTGGGAGTATCCACTGTCTCTGCTCCAATTTCTATTTTGACAAGAATGCAGCTCGGGATTTGAACACTTCACTTCTATTTATTTGCAAATTTAGACTTTCCTATGTGACTTTCAAGAATTGTTTTTATTTTATTTGTCTCGGATTATGATTTTATGCTAGATTAAATTATTTTTAATACAATTTTGTAGGGTTGATCCTACCTTACTGATGGGTACAAACAAAAAAAATGAAACTGAATATATAACTATTGTATAATTAATTAATGAAAAACACATTCTGTACACATTAAACATTTATATCACATTTCAAAATTTACATTATACTTCTAATTTTTTAGATTAACAATAACAAATATTCCAACTAGAAACCTCCATTTCAAGTCTACCCTACTTTGATATACATGTACAATGTATGTGAATAGTCTAGATTGAGGAGAAGGATGAAAGTAACTTGAGCAGTGCTTCCAAGCCAGACATCACCAGTGGCAGAAGCCACTTGTTCCTTGAACTGAAACAAGGTCCCCCTTTAGTTTGTATGGATGCGAGATAAGGTTGCATCCCCGAAGGAGCCTGCATGGCCATCTTTCATTATAAACTTTATTTTATGTTTTTTAAAGTTCTTTAACTTTGTCATAGATTGTGTCGGGGATGGAATTCAGTGACCTGACCTGCATGCCTCTTCAACATGTTGTCCTCCTTGAATTCCATGAAGAATGTGGTCACTTCTTGTATTGAGGAAAGCCGGTTTCTCTTCCTACCTTTGTTATGTTTACACACGACTTGTGAAACCAGTGGACTCACAGGCCACATTGGTATACTCGATCATGTCTCCAGGCTTGTCTTTACCAGATGGCTTTTCTGTCCATCTTACACGGGATTTGTAGAATTTGTTTCCATTGGGACAATATGCATTTGAGCATGGCAGTGAGAGTGGCTCACTGGTTTTCTTCCTCCTCCTGCTTTGGCAGACGTTCAACTGACCTGACCTTGAGCACTCCAAACTCCAGTTCCTCCCCCCCCCCCCCCCATCCTCTTCCTTTGTAGTGTCCATATATCACCAGCACCCGTCTCACAGGAATCGATTGTATATTCAGTTTTTTGATGCCTTGGTTTCTCTCTTCTTTTTGGGGGTACAGATTCCATGTCTTCATTCATAATCAACTTGCATTTTCACCTGTAATTCCACATCCCTTGGAAACACATGATACATTTATCAAAGAATACAATTTAGTCTTCACACATAATGTAACTGATGAACATGTTAAATTTGCCAAAACACTGAAAATACTGCTCAAAACAAAAGTGAACGTACCATCGTGATATGGTGGGATCAAAGAAATTATTAGACAAAAAATAATTGCATCAATTGTATTATTGCAGACGAGTGAACATATAACAAAGCTATCAACACAAAACGAACAACACTGAAAATATGAAATACTATCATTGTCAAGCAAAGTTTCATTCAGATTTACAAAGAAATAGTAATCATATTTAATTTAGTACCATATTTGTCAGACGACTGGTATTTTTTTTTTTTTCCAGGGAGAGAGATTATTTTGTTAGATAGTTGCTCCATCATGTGGCCTGTAACAGGGGACAGGCACAATGAATGAGAGAAAGAAGTCACTTTGGTTGAAGCTCTTGGTTTATTACTTGCAAGATGATCTTAATAGTTGATAAGTCTTACTTGTGTATTCCATAATCATGCAAGTCTTATAGCCTTCTGCATGATATATTAGTCTCGTGTTTTGCACAAGTATAAAGGTACGCCCCGGCATAATGGCCGATGAACACTGCTCCCCCCCCCCCCCCCCCCCCCCCCCCCGCTACACACTGCTCAAGAAAGAGTTTGCTATCCGACAATGACGAGAGCCAGCGTCGAAGTGACAAAATCACGGTAAAACACTGCTATTTATAGTCTCCGAGAGCTGCTTTACGCATGGTGCATCCGTAATCGCGCTCTGAGCTCTAACGCCCCAAAAGCTTACTACGCATCATCTTAGCTAGTGAACCATCACCATATAACTTTTCTATGTTGGGCAATGCGATACCAATGATTCTCTGAGCTATTTTCTGTGGTCTGTCTAGCGCTTTTTTACTGTGACATGTGAGGTTGCCATAAAAACAAATTAAATTAAACAAGAGAATGGCCTGGATGATCGACTTGTAAACAACACAAGAAGAGTGTTATCTATGTGCATTTCCTTGAGTTGTCTCAAGAAATATAATCCCTGATTAGCTTTCTTTTGTGTGGCATGTACATTGCTTGACCAATCCGACTGTTATTTATCCCATTAGCTTCCTCCCACAACTTCTACTTTTTCACTCTCATTTTATTAATTTTGGTTAGAGATTAATGCCTTAAACATTTGATGCCTCTTCCTCAATCTTGACCCGTTTTTATTTAGAATGTTGTAACCTGGTGGAAAAAGAAAATGCATGTAGATACTTTCAAGGACTTCAGAAATCTATTGTTCCTGTAAACGGATGTTCTTGCATGTACATGTTTTCTTAAAAATCCCATGTAACTTTGTCGCTACAGTTCAGCGTTCTGGTTTCATACCCTGTTTAATCTTTATGAAAAAGAGGATCAGAGCTATCTTTTTTGCAAAGGCTGCAATTGAGCTCATTCATCATTCACCTGTTCTTTGCTCATTTTAACGATTGGTTTGTAGAGTAAAATAATTGATTGTCTTATACATGTATGTACAAAGCCATTAGCCGTTTAAGAACTACAAAATCTTCATTTTGTTTTATTATTATAGACATATTATATAATGTCTAATTTAAAATGGACTTGTTTGTTGTAGAAAAAGTTATTTTTGAGGACTTGAAATAGCCTATTGATAGTTATAATTTATTTTGTGAATGTTGAATGTTGTTATAGGAGATGTTAACTGACTGTAAAATGCTACCTCAAACTTAATCATCTGTGCTTCAGAGTTATTGTGTTTATTTTGAGTTTTGTCTCTTGAGGCAAATAATTTTTTTTCAGGATAATGTGCTTAAACTTTCCCCCAATTGTCGTTTTTTTCATTTGTGAAAGAGAAAATGAAATTAAGCATTTTGTGAATGCATTGTAAATATATGAAAATATATTGAGGATAGATGTCTACTACACACATGATATTTGCAATGTGTATGCAGATGTATTGCGTAAATCATGAATTTTCTATCACAAATAAATGGATACAAAGTGAAATATCTTGTGAATTTTCAGATTGCATTTGTTGGAATTACTTTGGCGTGCAGTGCCTATACAATCCTTTTGTTTGATTAATTATACCCATATTCAATTAAAGACTTGAACTATGTCAGTATATTAATTTAATAATTTGCAAATGAAACATATATATAAAGACTGTTTGATGGAAAAGGTGTCCATTATGTATAGGCTCCTTTTAACATGTTCTTAATTAGGAACCATTTTCAAGGGAAATGAAATATGCGGTCTTCATAGACCTGTATCATTAAAATCTCTCCAGATAAGAGTTGAAATAAAGAAATGGAGGGAGAAAAAAAGGTAGGTGGAAATGCAATTAATTTATTCAATATACAATAGATTAAATTAAATATTGTACAAATATATACTTTTAAACCTTTAATATAAATCACCCCATTACATGAGCTTTGTACAGTAAAATCAGTACATGTACACTGTTTATATACAAATTTACATACATAAGTATACAAAGTTTGCAAAGAAAAATGTATGAAAGAAATTTATATTTACATTCACTGAAAAGGAAATGTTCAAAGATAGCTGCCTGATCACAAATCATGATCACAAATAAACATCCTTAAAATATCAAAGTTTGATTCATATAGCTTATAGATAACATAATACAATAAATACCGTCTGTTCAAGGCCAAAAGGGCATTACATGTAACTCTGTGTTTAAGTATATGGGGCCAGTCACCACGAAATGAGTCCAGTGTCGCATTAGGCTCAATCGTAGTAATAGCGATGTATAGTGTGTATGTACTGAAAATTGACCCACCTACCACATTTAAGATTTTTCCAAAAATCGACTTATTAATGTCTTGTAGTTTATGTCCCCAGAGCTTAGGTCACGAAAATATCTCCTAACATTTTTTGGCAAATAATATAGGCTATGTAATCTGAAATATCACGAAAATGATGCATTTCTCAAAACTGGGTAATCCCATTGTTTATAAAGTCCAATTAGGTTTTTGTTCATATTTCTGGATATAATTTATCTATTTTAATGTGTGACCCCTTAATTTAAAGCTTATGTAGATTCATATAATACTTAAAAACAGGAATACAAATTTTGACCAACTGGACTCATTTCGTGGTGACAGGCCCCATATGAGTTAATAATAATGCCCTTTCTGGCTCCAAACAGACGATACATTTTATGGAAGGACGGTATAGTATGGACGGCTCTAATTGGTAATAATAAAGTAATTCTCATACAGAGCATAATATTATTTCTATACAAAATACAGATGTGATACAAAACAAAACATTTTAGTCCTAAGATAACATACCGGTAAGATTAAATGGACAGGAACTAGGCTCATAATTTATGTATTCTTAATCGACTAATTAAGAAGGAAAACTTGAATTCACACTGCACCTGGGCTATTGTACAAGTGCTCTTATATTGTAAAATTGCTACTTGGACCACTTATCTTAGAAATCAAACATGTCTGTTCGACAAGGTGGCAGTGAAATGCTTCAAAATCTTAAGCCAAGTGACATAAGCAGTGCAGTATCAACCCTTTCCCCCAACATCATCATAAACCACAAAAACGTTGGAGGATATATTTTCCATTTCTTACAGAGGAAATGGTGGTTTGTTTACTTCATGCAAACACAGATACATGTATATTGAACAAATAAATCGGCAGAATCATGAAGGAAGCATAGTTTGAGGGCAGCATCAGGAAATTCACCTACAAAATAGTTTCAAATAAGAAATGTCTCATACTCACTTTGCTGGCTATACATGCTCCTAAATAATATTACAGAAAATACTTCAGTGTCAATCTACAAACAATATTGCTCCTCTATTCCTATATACATTTGATTTAAAAAGTAAACACTTGGTAGGTATTCCAATGTTTTAATGGTGGTTCAGAAATAAGAGCACCTAAGAAATATAATTGAAGTGACTGGAAGAACAGAAATAAAAGCAAATGCACAATAAACAAAACGGCAGTGGTGGTGTCGTGAAAAGGAATAAATACAGCTACAGTTTCGATGGATAATACGAAAATGATAAGTACCGGTAGCTGGAAGCAAATTTCAGAAACATTCCAGAACTAGAAAGAATCTCCAGCTCACATAAGTTTGTTTCTCTTATTCTTCTCTTTCTTCTTTCTGATTGTTTGGGATATTCACACTTGTTATATACTCATTTCATGATATATATATATACACTCATAAACTCCCCCAATACATAAATTAGTACAATAGAGCATAAAAAGATTTCAGTATTGATGTCTTTATAATATACTTTCAACAAAGGAATGAAAATTTAACACCTCCATGTACCTGTAGTTTTTTTTTATAGCCCAACTTAATACAAGAAAAACAAATTTGTCATACTTTCCAATTTATTTTAGTTTTACCTTTGAATGGGTATATACTGTAAGGCCACCTCACTGGTTGAAATGTAAAACCCATGGATTTGATCAAAATGTTTTCAATAAAGACTTATGATTTTTCCAAATATTCTTTTTCTCTTTCTGAGTAACAAAAGCTGCCAAACCCCTGCAATCACTAATATGGTCATAAGACAGATCCTATGCAAGTACCTTATATCCATTCTATAATAATAATAATAATATTGGATTCTTATATAGCGATGTATCGGCCTTGCAAAGGTCCTCAAGGCGCTCCAACATTACCCGGCTATGCTAGGCTGCCAATTTCGACTATACTATTGTCAAGTTTCATTACATTTTTCTTCGTAATAGTTGCTGAGCTTTTCGTGTCCGTCATAAGCTGAAGTAAGATCTACTGCTCGATGGTGCGGACCTCCCCCGAGGCTGCTGTACCAGGCGGTGCAGGCATACCAGGTGGTTTGTTCTTTGTCATCTTGCTGGTGTGCTCCAGGAGGGAGAGACAGACAAAGGCCCAGTTGTAGAGATTCTGGGCCGGCAGCGACCCATGCTTTGCTACAGCACCATGGGGCACATCTGGAGGTGTATATCAATGAAATTAAACATGGCTTTAATGTATGTGTATAGACTAGTTCACGGTTAGCTCATGTCCCAAATGACCAGGAATATCCACAGATCTTCAAAACATGAAGACCGAAGTCCCACTTTGCACATTTGGAAATAATCACTCCTAAAGCGATTGAGGTGCTACATAAATTAGCCTAATTTGTTTCCTTTTTTCAAAGAATACTTCCACCTGTGTATCATGGAGTGCACTGCTTGTGCATAAATTAGCACGTATCCAGTATTTTGTCTCCGTGTTTTTCACAATTTGGTCTGCAATGTACAGCAGTCTAGTCAAGCAGGGTCTGACAAAATTGCCCTCCTCACTCATAACCATCATCTAAACCTCTCACATTTCAGGCTCTAAAAATGAATGAATGTAATGCTAAATATATTACTCATTGAAATCGAAAATAATATCGCTAGTGATATTTGTATGTCTTGCAATATATGGTCAACAAGGGATCTAATTAAAGATCACAACGTTTCGTGCGCCGCTGTAACATTCGTCAGGTGATAAAATCTAATGAAAACAGGCGTGTTATATACTCTACAGGCGGATCTAACAGTCAATAACTCGATCAATAATTGGAACAATAACGATCTTTTAGCTCCCTTGTTGACCAAACATTGCAAGGCAAACGAAAATCACTAGCGATATTATTTTGGATGAATGAATGTGTTCACACTCACCTTTAAGATGCTTAGAAATCATTTCAACGATTCCAGGGATGTGTTGAGCCGTGGGATCAAACTCCTCAATCTTCTTGATCAGCTCAGGACCAACAAACTGCAATTCAAACAGGATGGATAGAAGACTAATTCAAATTTCCATTTTTAAAATCTCACATCTCCTGCCATTTTGATGTCTACATCTCCTTCATCTCTATTTCCAATAAAGAATTTCTTGCTTTCTTGCATGCAAAAGTTGTGCAAGAATTTCACAGTATTGATTGTTTTTATACACATACTTTGCAACGACATTGTGTAAAGTTCTGACTGTATGCATAAATCATTAAACCAAGCAACCAGTACAAATGACCTTTCAAGTCTCATCATGAGCTGTATAGGCATTAAAGCCAAACTTTTTGAGGATAAAATCTTTGAAATAGATACACATACACTTATATGTTTTTTATTTTGTAAAGGAAATTTGGAGAACCCCCAAGGGTGTTAAAGGATATGAGTTCACTATCTCTCTGCAGATGAAATAATGACTTACTTTTACAACAAAAAAGTGAAATTAGCATTAGTAGGGTTTGTATAAAATTGTCACCTGAGGAGTTGTATGCTTACCTGCTTACAAGTATTCCATGCATCCAGCTCCCCTTCCTCATACTTGTCTCTATAGAAGAGAGCGAGGACGGAGACCAGAATACTATGGATGACCTTGGGAGGATCCTTGTAGCTCTTTAGCTCAGCAAAGGCCTGAGCGTTGAGCTTGCTGACCGTGTTACGCAGGTCGGTCAGCATGATACGATCAAACATGATGTCGATACGTGATTCCTCGCTCCCCTTCTCCGCCTCTGGATTGTGCATAGACAATAAAAAGGCATGTGAGATTTGTAGTTTAATTAATTTGAAGCAAGCAAAACAGATCAAGAATTCACAGTAGAGAATCTTCTTGTAGTAATATATAGTTCTCTTGTAGAATAACTTATGACTTCTAGTCATAAAGAATATAGCAACAACAATAAAGAAGGGTAGTTACTTATTTTTGGAGCATGCTTATTTCAAAGTCCTTAGCAAATCTCTAAATTGATTCATATGCATGCATGAGCAACACATTAGAAAACTCTGATGAGTCCATAACACCTGCAAAAAGCTCAGCCCTTAGAACAATTAATGGTCTGAAAACTTGTTGGTCCTGGAGTTTGAAATAAGTCGATCAGACACCTTTTTCCTGTACATGAGGAATTCCTAGGTTCCCTTCTAGCCTGCTTATCTACTGGTACTTCCATCTACTCTCTCAGCAATTCAAGGGGAAAATAAACTCCAATCAACCCGATAATCAATCAATCAATCAATCAGCAATGGAGGTGTGCTTTAGACCATGGGGGTCTTTCACAAAGAATCTAAGTCGAACTTATCTCTAAGTTGGACTTAACAATTATGGAAAGCTGTTAGCATCTTTGAAAATACTTTGTAAATTATTTTAAAAGGCATACAATGTTGAATCGAATCATTCATAGTTTCTATTATCATGAGAGATTTCATGTTCCTGATATGAAAAGTCTAAAAAACTTCAATTTTTTCTTTTGAATATATTTTATTTTAAGGCTACAAATGGCTCTCCATATTTTCTAAGTCCAACTTAGAGTTAAGTTCGACTTTGAATCTTTGTGAAACACCCCCCATGTACATGTATGGTCCTCTACTCACCCAGTACAATCTTCCTGTCGCCTCCTGTAGACTCCTGGGACACTTCCTTGTGAGCAGCCTGCAGGAGTTTGAGCATCCTCTGGACCTCCTTGTTCTCATGGCCTGGGAGCTGCTTCAGGTCACCGATGCTCAGATCAACCAGAGCCAAACAGCGCCCATCTACGTCTCGCAACGGGAAAGCAAGATGGCGCTGACCGTAAGCGTCGGCCGTCACCGTCTCAGAGTTGTCAACGGTCTTGAACAGGTAATCCCTGGAGGGGAAATAGGACAGAGCTTTGGAGTTAGAATCTTATCTCTTAAAGGCTGTCTGTACTAGTTTGGCTAGGAGGGATTAGACCACCCAGGAAGGTCACTGACAGGTGGCTATCTCATCAACTCAACTCTCAATTAGCATAATAAGAAAAAGAGGATCATGGAAGACCAATGGTCACCGATTAGGCATTGTTTGTTATATAGAGGGTGCAAGTAGCTTCAAGTAGTGCAGTGGGCCTTTAATAAAACTTGTACAGTGGTAGATTTCTACAAACAAATCTAGCAATGATGTATTAGTAATGCTGTCATTAATGATATCATCTAATGAGGGACAGTGAGCATCAACTTCATGTTGACAGTATAACTACTTTTCTGACTCAAACTCTGCAGAATATATTAACTTCTAGCAACTCTGATTTGATGGGAAAATAGCAACACAAAAACATGTTGATGGAAGGAAGCTTCCCTCTCGAACAAAAAAACAAACATGTGATCTTAGTTTTATTGACATCTTTAATAGTGAAACAGGAATTAAAATCGAGTTTGAAACTAGCTTTTATCAATGAAGTAGCTGTGAATGATGATGGGTTTACCTGAAGAGGTTTTCTTTGCGCTCCAAGCGTGAGGGACGTTCATGAACAGTGATAGTTCCTTTCTTATCCGTAGTTATCATCCTACGCAGCACAAAGTCATCAATCTAAAACAAAAATAAAATAAAATAAAAATCAATCCAATCCAAACAACGCAAGGTAATCATCATTATTGACCAATGAGGTACAAATGAATCCTTAACTGTTTTACTCAAATAATCAGTTATTTGCTCTGTCTTTACATTTCATAAGAAATGGTGCAATTTAAGGTGAATGTGATGGGAAGAATGAAACGGAAGACATGGAATACACATCTGATAAAAGGAAAAGCTAGCAAAAAGAAAAGGGAGAGAGAGAGAGAGAGAGAGGGGGAGGAAGAGAGAGATGGGGATAAAGAAAGAGAGAAAATAGGAGGAGAAGAAGGGACAGAGAATATATCATTATTATCAAAGGATGAGAGAGAGAGAGAGAGATGGGGGAGTACAAAACATAGAAGTACTGGTAGTTAGCAATGTGAAGGAAATGATATTCAATAATTGAAAATCTTTAAATCATATAAGTTATGATAACTTTTAAACATCTTTTAAAGTTAGTGAGAATGAAAATGATATAAGTACCATTACAGCAAATCTGCAGCAAAGAAGAACATGTTTAAAAAATAATGAAGTTTATAGTTACACCCAATATTACCCCTCACCTTTCTTGAGTCAGTCTCTACGAAGTGGAAAACAGTTTTCTTTGTCTTACTTAGAATGGGAGGCCTACGCAATTCAAACTCCTTGATTAGTAAAACCATGCAGAATAGGAAAAGAACAAACAGAACAAAGACATGCACACAATGAAGAGAGTAGAAATGATGACAGAAAATAGACAGTGTTATCAGCTAGTGCAAAGGTATAAAGAGGCTATGAGTGAACATGGAATGAGAGTTCAAAGTGAAAAAAATTCTGTTAAACTACATGGTAGCCATGGTAAACATGAACACAATAAGAGGTAAACATTGATTGTAATAAGGAGAGTTTAAATTTGTATAAGACTGAAGGCAATGAACATCATGACATATAACTTATACACGTAACTTTGTCAGAATCACATTATAGGAACCCACATATTCAAAGCCATCAACATTCTAGTACTGTTTTGGCAAGAGTATTAAACAAACATGCATGGTGCACTAGATAAGAGACCAATAGTAACCATTCTAAGGAATTGAAACTATATTGATGAAATATAATGTTTAAATTATTTAAATCCATACTATTCAAAAGAATTGTCCAGTATAATGCACATTTTGTACTCTTGGTGTTCCAACAGTGTTTTATATTTTGTAAGTCAAGTCAAGCATGTCCGATATAAACACATAAATTATTTCAAGAATTCTACCCCTCCCCAAGAGGCAAGATCCCTTAAAATTTGAATTACTCTCCTAAAAACCCTGCACCTAATGAGCTATTATGTGATTTTACTTGATGCCATGCGCGGCTGCATGCCCATGCACATTATCAACGTTCCCATACCAAGATTTGAATCAATCTTTGTCTAAGACACACTAAAAGAAATAGTAAAATAAATCTATACATGACACAAACAAGGCATGCTACTGAAAAGGATGAAAGTCGTATAGCTTACATCATGAATATTAGAATGCAGAATTGAGGCTATATAGTAAAACAAAAGTGAGTTATTAAATAGGAGACATAGAAAGGAAATATTAATACAAAGATTGTATTTGGAAATAAAGTTAGAGAGTTAGTACAACCTTCATAGAAAAGATGTTATGAAAACAAGAACGCACATGTAACAAAATTGTGTAATTTCAAGAGTGTTGTTAAACATATGTACCGGTAATAAAATAGACAAGAGCAGTAGTACTAGATGAATTTTTATTTTAATGAAAAATTGGCTAGAAAAATCTAGAGAGTAATAAATGTGATCGTTGAAGACAACAGATAAGAGAACTGGTGATTGTACTGTATTAACCTTTTAGGAGGATCAGAACACTAAAGAATGAAAGTGAAATGACCTAATGATGGGAAGGGTAATCAGATTAAAGGTACTCATCAAATCTTTATTGAGGAAAAATGAAAATGGCTGAATGTGTAATCATTCCATAGCAAAGCAAACAAAAAGTTTCAGGCAATCAAAGGCAATGTTTTCAAAATTTAGTGTACTTACAAAAGAGATATTTAACCCTATTTTCTATTTCCATGTTTCTGAATACATTTCCTATCAAAATGAAATTCTGGGAATTGTTTGTAATTGTTTAGAAATGTCTTTCCTTGATGAATAATACACCAGGCATTACCAGTATATCTTTTTTTTCCTTTTTAGTTTTCAGTTTTATAGACCCCATAAAATGCTAGTACATGTACCTTTGAATGATTTATCTACTGAAAATCTAATTTAAAGCAAAAAAGGGTGATAGAATCTAGGGTATTATATAAGAGAGCAATTATTAACACATTGCCTACTGGAACCGGGTTGATCATGTATTGTATTAAGCATATGGGAATGAAAGAATTCAGTAATCAATGGGTTAATTAAGACTGACTATGTGATAAAAGTGTAAATACCTTATCATCTGGTTCAACCAGGAAGACATTGATCTCCTGGACATGAGGACTTCGTCTGTGGATCCACGAGACGGCACTCTCTGCGATGCGCAGCGTCTTGCGTCTCACCTCCACGTACTGGTACGCTGTCGCAAAAGACTTGGCCACACCCTATATTGAGGGGCAAAATGAAACCAGAGTTTAAAATAAGTTAACCGGTATATCATATATTCAAAAAACTTTTTTTGATAATTAAAAATCACTTGCAATCATCTCTGTGATGGAGTATTTACAAATGATAGTCATGACATTACTAGTCAAACTAATGCTAGTGAAACGATATTGGGATATTTAGTCTAGAGAGCCATTGATAACGAGAACTATTTTTTGCCTCCTCATTTGTCAGCAGCACAATTTCTATGCAAGCTCATGTAAGGTACTTCTTTTAAAAACATCAGTGCGTCATGTGGGTATAGGTCCTCGTCTATTTTCTGGCACTCTAACCTCCCATCAATTTTTTAACTTACAGGTAACATCATCTT
Organism: Strongylocentrotus droebachiensis; assembly: GCA_035222895.1. Taxonomy (NCBI): domain Eukaryota; kingdom Metazoa; phylum Echinodermata; class Echinoidea; order Camarodonta; family Strongylocentrotidae; genus Strongylocentrotus; species Strongylocentrotus droebachiensis. The sequence continues at coordinate 23,718 of JAVYIG010011560.1, read as the reverse complement.
CAAGTCGAATGGAGGAACTTACCTGGAAGAAGCCGATTTCATGCGTGATGAAGATACTCTTATCATGAGGGTCATCATCAACAAACCAAAAACATTTTTCCTATAATAGCTCTTGGGCGGTATCTTTCTCAGACATTACATATTTCTCTCTCTCTTGGTATATCTTGCTTTAAAGGCATCGTTAACAATGTTAACTCTGAGATGCACGGCCCTACGTGTTGTCAGTGTCTGTGATATGGCGTGATATGGCGTAATATTGAAGCCCTAAAAAATAGCCCTTCAAAATGATCTAGAAGTGCCTCAAAAAAGTAAAAATCTTTGAGTGACCGGTTTTATCATACTCGTTTTCCCAAATAGACTGTAGTGTTATGAAAACCATTAGGAAAACACAAAATTTGGTTTCGATTTCCAATCTTAAATATCTTGATAATCAGACAGGCTTGTAAAAGTCATGGGGTTCCTGACTGACCTAAAGGTTTATAATTATCATGAGCTAAATCAAGGATTTTGTTTCAGAATCTGAGACAAAGTTAGCGGATCCCTTTAAGGATGGACTAGCTAGCTTACCTGGAAGAAGCTGATTTCATGGGTGATGAAGATACTCTTATCATGAGGGTCATTCAAGGTATCAATCCCCATCAAACCAAACACACGCTTCCTGAAGTCCTTGAGCGGTATCACCAGGAACGATCCTTGTCGGTCCTACCAAAAAATGATAAATAAAACAAACCAATACAAAGCTCCGTGGTTATATAGAAAGATCTATGACAAAAATGTTAGAATAGTTTTATAGGGAAATTGGTTTTAAATACTTCTAAAATGTACCCCAAAATCAAACAAAGCAGCCTAGCCTTGCCTTGCAATGTGGAATGTGCTAACTTAATGAGAATATATTTTGTTGCATATTGTTCCACATATCATATGCTTAAACGTTATTGAAAATGAAACAACAAAAAATTATCTTTTGATAGGATGTACCATTATTTTATGAATTAACTTATCAGGACTATCAAATTCCATCTGAACAAAATATGAGGTACGAATCTTGTTGTATTATCCTTCCCTTAATTTTGCTTGCCTATCATGCCTTGCCAAGTAGGACATTAGTTTGAATGTAAAGAATACAAAGAATTATATTGTTCATGAAACATGGATCTTCATATGCCATTTGTGAATATTTGACTATATTTTTATTAAACAGCAGTTATATAGGTAAGAGGCAGCATTTGTTGAGCTTTATTCATTAAACAGACAAAATGTGTAAAGCAGATTCAGATGAAAATAAATCTACACTGAGTGTATCAATATGAAATAGAGAACATAAAAAGATATAAAGAACTTTTTTTTCTTCTTTTCTATGTGCAAAATATAAAAGTGAGGTGCTTATTTAAAATAGATTGCTTAATTAGTGAATATTATTCAAAATGAGAGAAATGGTCAGTTAAACAGAAAAATTGAATAGTGAGAAAGAGGGATGAAGAAAAACCCTCAACAACAAAACACACATGAAAAGACAACACTAAACACAATGTTTATCAGGTTACAAAATATGGTGAATTGTATGAGAAATTTGAAATGGAATTGCTTGTGATATATGCCAATCTAGCGTAGTGTAGAAGATATGAAAATGAAAATGGAGATAATTGTTACTTAACGCTGAGTGAGTTATTTGTATGAATTTAAAAGATAGACTCAGTCAATTGATACATGAACTATTGACAAAAACATCACAAATTCCTGATCTAACATAATTTTGTAGCGCTACAGAGCTGTACAGAGTTGATGATCTAACAAAACCTGCTTCTCAATGGTAGCACTCGTATACTGTAAGTCAAACTCTTATATAATAGCCCTGAATTTAGCTAAGCTACTATTATGGGGCATTGGGATTCTACCAGGTACCCATGAACCACACCTAGGTTAGGAGAGGCAACTGGATGTTAAATGCCTTGTCTGAGTACAGATAAGCACCAGGCAAATATTCAAATACCAAATTTCAGAGAAGAAATTCATACAAATACACTGCCATATCATACCAATACTGACTGCTTTGAGGAACACGGTCAAAACTATTGCCCAAGGTGATCTCGAAACTGTAACGTGCCCCTCAACTTTGTCTCAAGATCACAGAGGAGATAACTGTGACCCCCCAAATAATCTGCAATCAATATTTGTTTTAAATACTGCATGTCAACTCTCAAAAAAGAAATTTTTACAAAGCTGTCAAAATGTATTTCTATTTGTAGGGGAAATTACTTGCATAAGAGAATTGTGCATGCATATAGGCTATATATAGCACATGCATGTTTCCGCCGTTAATTCATGTGCCACCTATGCGCCCTTGCATTGTACATGCAAGCAGAACTAATGCTGTTACAAATATTTTACGCTATGTCAACCAGCAGCCAGTAGCGTATTTCAAGACAGCACTTTTGACCAATCAGAGGCCTAGAATCTTCATATGCGGTATATTATAACATGCGCACTCCAATTTCGAAAATTAATCGTCTAAATGTTAACATTTATGTTGTGATAGCAGTTAGTGCCTTTAAGTTACATATACATGACTGCAGGAACAAGGCCAGTGAAATTTATATCTAAAATGCATGACTCCCCGGAAAATTACCCCCAGTAGACAATTACTCTCAGTGGACAATTACCCCCCACCCTTGAAAATTTCCCCCTAGGATAATTACTCCCCCCTCCAAAAAAAACAAAAACAACATTCCCTCCTGTTCATTAAAGAGGAAGTCCACCCTGATAATAAGTTGTTTTTAATAAAAGCAAGGGTGCAATTTTCAGGGGGAGGGGGGTACTTGTCCTAGGGGGTGATTTTCTGGGCTGTAATAGACCAGTTTACGGTTAGGGGCGCCATTTTAATTGGCAAGTAAACAAAGCCAATGACCTAGAGGTCATGGATTTATGCGTAAATTAAGATTGCGCCCATGCAAATTATGACATCACTGCCTGCACGCTGCGTTGTGCGCGCACATCATCATTTGCATGGGCGCAATCTTAATTTACGCATAAATACCACTGACCTGAGGTCAGCCTGTCTGCACATGCGCACTGAGGTAACCGTAAACTGGTGTATTGTCCTCTGGGGATGGTTGTCCTTGGGGGGTAATTTTCTGAGGGGTGATTGATTTGTTTTAATTTTTTTTTTGTGGGGGGGGGGGGGATAGTCCTTGGGGGTAGTTTTCCGGGGGGTAATTTTTCAGGGGGAGGGGGTGATTGTCCAGGGGGTTATTGTCTTAGAACCATGACATCCATACCTTGTATCATGTTACAAAGATAACAATTAAATACATACACACAAAAACTGAAAATGTGCTAGTGAATACAAATGTAGGAATCAATCTTTGTACCCCACTAAACTATTATGCTGACAGAAAAAAGAATCTAAGTTTGTTATAAAAAGTGGTAGAATTTGTCATAAATTCAAATAAAACGGGTGAAATAAGTTAAATTAACCAATTTTTCTTAAAGGTAAAGACCAGTATTGGTAACGCCCCAATTTCAAAAAATGAAATGGAAGCTCTCATTACCAATCATGTGAAAGAATATGTTTTGACTAATACATGATGATAAAAAATTTGCAGGGAAACCGCCTACTAATTCATATATTTGGTAAATTTATTTCTCTCATGGTCGTGTGAGAGAGATAGGGTAGTCCCATATACATCTTTCTGTGTATAGTGCTTGTAACTTTACGAAGAATGGGCCAAATTTCTTATCATTTTGATGATTCCAGAACCTTGCAGATGCTAGATGCTAGATGATCAACCTTTTCTGATCGATTCCACAACGTTTCTTTCACAATGCAATCGCATGACCATTACTGGTCTTTACCTTTAAGAAAATTCAATTTGGGGGAAATTCTTATTTATCAAATTTGTTATTAAATTCAGAATTTTAAGGAAAAAAAACACTAAAAGAAATGAGATACTATTTTCACAAAAACATATGGTACACATACATGTGTATTAATTATTACCTACGATTTAAATTAAGATTTTAATCAACATACTAGCAGCAGCCCTCTATCCCCCCCCCCCCCCCCCATATCAAATTTCTCCAAAATCTGCCTGCTTCATCCAAACCTCAACCCTATATCATAAGTGGCACATGAACTCTAGGTACCGGATCCCAGATTTTAAAATACCTACTAATCACTAGTATATGGGTTACAGACACAAACAATCATACAGCAACAAAGTTCAAAGGTCGGACTGCACTGCAAACTAAGGGTTATATATTAGCACATTGAAACACTTACTCTGGCAGGGTCATAATCATCTATGGATATCTTCTTGTATTTCTGAACGCGTGCAAAAGTGCAAAGTTTACAATCATAAGAAACACAGACTACAAAGCAATGCAGACTATTAATATAACAAAAACAGATTTGCCTCGCTAACAAAATAAACATTAAAGACAAATTGACCTGTTAAGAACTGGTACTTTTAAGTTGACATTCAAAAGCATACTTGACATTAATACATAAACATGTTATTCTCTGATAATTATTTCATACAGAATCTTGGTACTCAATTACCCCCCCCCCCCCTTCCCCCCCCCCCCCAAAAAAAAAGCAATGGTATCATATGATACACGGTAACACCATTATACTCGATGACAGACATCCATTAAAAACAACAAAGACAAAAAATAGTATCCGAAACAGTTGCGAGGCAAAATTTCTACTACAAGATAAAAAGCTCCATAACTGCAAAATATCACCACAATGTACAATGTGTACATAAGCTCAATACAAGTTCAAGTGACTCAACTTAATACACCAACACTTGTTTAATGGCTCAGTGTATGGTGAGCAATGTGTCGTATAGGTAGAGTATCCAGTTTACACCATCTCATGAATTTGAAACCATGCATGCAGGAAAAATCCATTAAGTGTGTTTCCTAAAGTAAAGACCTTCCTAGCACCAAGACTATCACCAAAAGCTGAAGACCAGGAACTTCCATAATTGTGTCCCAAATATCTTGGTGTTTCTAGGATACCGGTAGACCAAAGATGTATTAAACCAAAAGCCAAACAGCAGTAGCTCTTTTATAGATGTATCCCCAAATGTTTTGTGCTATAGTTTATACCAAGCTATCACTAAAGTGTCAAAAAACAGACAAAACACTTATAGATTATTATCTGGACCTTCTAATATGATAGTTTATTAGTCTTTAGATCTATATAAAGTCCTGTAATGTATCATTAGATTGTAATGAGATGTGAGAGACCAGGCATTGATGTTGTTTTATAGAGTTTAGAGTCGATTCCAAAAGTCATGTTGCAGGGTTGTACGTATAATTACTTTAAGAAAATACATACATGATAGTGATGATGATGATGAAATAGGTATTGTAATTTTGCATATGTTTAATTACTTAAATTATTAACAAAGGGATTGAGCAAAATGACTCCCAAAGTTGACATATATGTAATTATATGATATGTAAAAGAAAAGAAGAAATGGCTGTAAAGAACTATATGATAGAGTAATGTAAAAGACTAAATAAAATTTAAACAGGTTTGAAATACTAGAGAAGGAACAGATATGAAACACATACTGTACATGCACATATAACACAGATCATTGCCAACCTCCAACAAATGTGTGTAAAACAATGCAATGAAACCAAGACATATTGAACACTTTAGTATCAGTATACCAACCCCAAAAGAAACTATCAATCGCATGCCAAGAAAGAAAGTGAGATAGAGAAGATGGAAACATTGCATTCCAATCAGAATGGAGAACTTACTCCTGGTCTCTAATTTTGTGATAAACATAAATGATAACAAATGAAGAAAGTATAAACAGTCATGCATTCAATGAAAGACAAGAAAGTTGATAATGTCATGCTTTCAGAAATAATTAAGAATCATCATGCTGTTTTACCACGAAAGGAAAATTATGACAAATGAGACAAGATTTAGAAAATAAATGGGATGGCAGAAAATGTTTCATTTTCCTCCTTGTTACCTCCTCAAGCACAGATGGCCGAAAGTCTTCGTCATCCCATTTCTAGATTGATCATTGGATGAATTCAAGAGTAAATTCATGACTCTAAGCTACTACACAATCAACTTTAGAATACATTCTTCACCACTGAGTTTGACATAAAAATGGGATGGATTTTACTATAAATCATGAAAAAAAGAATATATCAATGATTATGATACAAAAGTCATGGGTGTTCATAACTTTTTAACAGTGTGAATTAATGGATGAAACATTCAATTCTTGATCGTGGTATAATGAAGATCATGCATGGAAACTGGATATTCCCTAGAGCTTAAAATAGTATTTTTACATTCCTAGACACTAGCTGGATATTGTAGAAAATACAGAAAAGCAAATAAACTATAATTTCTTTTAAAGTAATAATATTTTTAAGACTGAATTTTTTTCAAGGGTATCATCAAAAGTGACAGGAATTTAAAATTGCTAAAAAAAAGTAGAATTTAAACTAGAAATTACATAAAAATTGCATCTTTACTACATACAATTAAGGAGGAATTTTGAAATTAAATACTAGCTTGTGGCTATATATTTGTGGAGTATATAAATATGAATGGATCGACAATCAATGAATCCTTTCTTTCTCTCCCTCCCTTCTATTCTTCATATACCTCTCTTTGCAATGACATACATGTCACCTGGAAAGATTGAATAGCCGCATTGCGTTGAACTCAGTATATTGCCATTACAATAAAACTGTGCATCGATCATCAGATACAATTAATAGCTCAATTCGTATTTGCCCATAGTGCACTATAACTGTTTCCTGTATACAAAGCACAACAGCAAATCAAGGGTGTGATGAAAAGAAAAAGAAAGATTTGACTTACTTCGTCAGCTCGTTCAGGGTTCCAAAACATGATACTACCATGGTTCTGAACTCGAGGGACATGGATGGGTTTGCCACTGTCTATTGATGAGAAACTGCATAAGAAAAGAGATGGAGGAGGGGGAAAGAGAGGGAGAGATAATAAAATTGAGAAACATAAACATGGATTATAAACCATCAAGATCGAGGCCTACTTTAAATTAATATCTTGTGATCTCCAATTTGGAGGAAGCATTTGGTAATTGGAGAACAGACATACGAGCACCCGAATGCTTTCTCAGCACACAGGTAAAACAATTATCAAACAAGTTCAGAGCAATTTATTGCATCCTTAATAGACTGAATTCCAGGGTGTTTAGATATAGCTGCCATTATTATTCTTTTTCTTTTCAGTCTCTGCTTTTGTGACCACGTGATGTACTAACAAGAAATTTGGCAAAAAGTCAAGTCCAAGCCACACAATATCTATGAAACTTGTATTATGAAAAGAATAGTGTATAACTTTTTATTTATTTGAGTTGTTATTATTTTATTTTTTTAAATAATTTTTTTAATTTAGTTAATAGTTAATAGAGGGTGGGCCGGAAGGAGGGAGGGGGGGGGGGGGGGGGGGGGAGGGGGGGGGGGGGGGGGGCAGAACAGCAAGAGGGAGAGGGGGAAGGCAGCTTTGCAGTGGATTGCGTGACATTGGTTTTAATACCTGGTCCCGTTCATATCTCTGTGTAAGATCTTACCTGATCCCCTTCATATCTCTGTGTAAGATCTTATTAAGCATGAAGCCAGCATCGTCGGGCGTGGCAGCCACGTAACGAAGACAGGTCGGGCCACGAGCTGGAGCGGCATCGTTCCTCTCAAGCAGACCGATGTTAGCACTGATGCGCTTTCCTCGACCATGCTGGTCAGCATCCTAGTGAGAAAGAGAGATAAAAAGGGAACCACATCAAAATTCTGTGTTCAAGAAATTTCTATAAGTAAAGTAGCTTTCTCCATCAATTATTGGTATTGCCAATCCACTCTGGTCATTAGCTGTTACAATACGTAATCCCATGTATTCATGTTGGCTTGGGGTTATTTTTAGGGCAGGTGGTAATCTTTTTTTTTTCATTTACAGCTTGCTGCTCTACCATTACTATAGGATGTGAGGGGTTGGATAAAAAAAGAATTCATAACAGTCTTTAATAATGAAACAATGCATTGGTGCAGAATATTACGGTTAGAGTTAGGGTTAGCACTAAGGTCATAATTACGGTTCGGTTTACTTGTGAGAAGGGGTAGTTTTGCAGTTGTTCCGAAATTTCACAAGTACTCCAGATTGGCTTTCAATTTCAATTTTCTGTCTCATGACTCATTATATCTTATAAATGCTACTACATACAATATTTCTACGTCATTCTGTCTGATTGTAGTAAAAAGGATGCTAACTCTATATTACAGCACATATTAAGTTAACGCCCTTGTGGCTTAATTCAAACGAACAATAATGTGATGTCACGTGTGGCACAAACCTTGTAGAGTGAGTTGAAGACACCCTTATAGACAGGTTGCATGCTACCAGCGCTCGTCTCAGCTGCCTGGATGATAGAGCCTAACCATTTCTTCCTTGCTTGACCCCTGATCCTCTCCTCGTATGATCTCTGTCATGAGATAAACTCACAAATTAGGATTTAAGGATTTTTAAAGATACTATTGAATTTTCTCACATGTTCTACTCTTACCAATTTTTCTATTTACTTTTCTTCATTGAATCAACAATATCATTGACTTGTGCACAAATCAACTTCTCTTAGTTTTAGTATGCTTGAAAAAAAAACTGCAATGTCTCCACATTTGTCAAAAAGAATGCTAAATTTATTGTACAAAGATTTCTTGTGATTTTATGATTTTGGGCAGTTGTTGCAAGTTTTTAATACATACTCCACAACTCTACATAGTTTTTCAATTTTTTTTTTCATTGCAAAGACAAGACATTAATGCTCTACTGTATATGTTTACTGTTATGATAGTCCAAGGGTTGGGGGTGGGGGTATGAAAAAGACAATGGGTAAGGGACACACACAGAGTGAGAAAGAGAGAGAGAGAGAGAGAGAGAGAGAGAGAGAGAGAGAGAGAGTGGGGTAGATCGAAGAGAAAGAGAAGAGTAATGATGGTGATATCGCAATCTAACCAATCTGATCTTAAACCAACCAATAATCAACAAATCTGCTCCATTTGGGGTCAAGCATCAATCAGAGATCATTAAGGGACTATTCTTGGACAATGCAGATTGCATTGCATTGGTTCCTGTAAGAGTGAAACTTCATCATTTTTCTTGGGTCTACCATTGATCTGTTTGGTTGTGACCATGTTATGAGGTTAAATAGAGGAAATGGGTTAGATATGGAGAAGAAATACAGCGATGGATTTGACTTACTTCCACACTTGTCATTAGGAAATCAATGAGTGGATCAAAGTTGTCTGGTCCACCTGGTAGAAGAGAGCACACTGCCTCCACGTAAGCTTTGAATTCCTGCTTGCTCAAACGGTTGTCTAGCTCCTCCTTCTCCAGCTTTTGCTTGGCTGTAAGACAATGGAAAACATTTGTGTTCAATCACCATGGCAACAGCCATCTATGTAAATCTGATACACTTACTTGTTATTTATTGAAAGAGTGGGTTTTGTGCTCGATCAACTACTGAAATGGATGTAGAAGACATGGTGTGGGGATTGCAGTGGTCTTGTAGGCTGAAGGTCTAAGGTTTGAAACCAATTAAATAGGCTATAGTGCCCTCTGGTAAAGTAATAGCCCACATTACCAATTTGTTTGCTTGCTGAGTAGTCAAGTAGAATGAATCATCAATGAAAGCTCACTATTAAAGATCCTGCACTGGATTGGACATACCTTTTGCCATGATCCTGGACTCCATGTTGTCTTTGAACTTAGCCATGATGGAATGGAACTCCTCAAGATCAAGGTAGCCGGAGCCATCGTTGTCCCACTTGTCAAAGAGTTGATCCACCATCTGACGTCGTTTGACAGACTGTGCCTCTCGCCTCGCCTACGATCAAATCACAAGAGATTCACATGTGAGAAATCATACACTTGCAATCCTTTTACTGTAAACTTCTCTCATATAAAAATGTTGCGATAGGGGAATCAAAAGAAACTTTTGCAAACTGACAAAGGTCAGTGTGAGGTCAAATTGGGCTTCGCTTATACTGCAGCATGAATCTTTCAAGAATTTCATCCACTCGCAAAATCCACAAACATTTCTGGCGCGCTGAAGTTGTTGACAGTAACTCACCTGGGTCAATGACATGCATGTTTGCAGTGGATCAGTGTAAAGACTTTTTTTGTTTTTCTGTTACAAAGCAGGGGATATGAATATCACCGGATTTCAAATGACAAGAACCTTTAATTTGCACTGTTTGCTCACGAGATAAAATGATTGATTGATTAGCACAAACCTGCTGCAACCGAAGGAATTTCTCCTGCTCGGTCTCGACGTAGCCCTCAGTGATGAACTTGACCAGGGCATCCACAGCGTACTGAGGGGAGTCCTCACCCAGGAACAGCTCCACCAGCTGGACAAACTGGGACGAGTTGAGAGCACTCTCGTCAAAGACACTACCCGTCCTTGAGCCGCTACGGACAGTGGGCGTCTTCACAGGACTCTTGGGTCCACCTGGAAAGTGGGAATGAGGGAAAAGAGAGGGAACAAACGTTAGTATCAATTACAGTCAAACCTGTCTATTGCGACTGGCCAAGGAAAACACAAAAAGTGGTCTTTGTAGACAGGTGGCCATTGTAGACAGGTTCCTTTAGTGCATGCTTCAATGAGAAACCATTTTCAAGGGAAACAACAAATGTGGCCTTTGTAGACAGGAGGTCTTTGTAGACAGGTGGTCACTAAAGCAGGTTTGACTGTATCAATTGTCAATTTTGGGTTATTTACCAGTGTATGGCAGCAAAAACGAAAAACTTCTTGAAACCCTGCATGCATGAAGTCTCTCCTCTTTGTACACAATTTTTCATAAGAGTGACTAAAAAGTGGAAAGACCTCACCTCCTCATGTACAGGTCAATACAGATCAAATGGGGCGAAAAGTGATAAGTTTATGAAGGTGAAATGTCAGGCTGTGACAAATTACATACTCCAGAGAGAGAGAGAGAGAGAGAGAGAGAGAGGGAGAGAGAGAGAGAGGGGGAGAGAGATAGAAAGAGAGAGAGAGAGAGAGAGAGAGAGAGAGGAAAAACCCAAGGTAAGAGTAAAGGAAAATGAATCCAGGGTAAAAACTCTTCTGATGTATTATTTAATAAGAATGGTCTATTTTTCAATAAGAATGGTCCAATTTTTTAAGTGTGAATAGTGTGTACACACTTCAACTCACCTTCACTATCAGCTTTCTCTTCTTTGAGTTTGATAGCATCCTCACGGAAAGACACACTGGTAGAACGGCCTGTTTGGGTATTGGCTGTTGTGGGTAGTAAATTACCTCTCTCTTTGGCTGAGGATGTTAGCTCTTGCGATTTGTCTTCTGTAGAAAGGAAGAGATGTGGTCATGGAAATATTGACTTAACTAATAGATTTATTACAGATACAAATGTAAGTTAGTAAATAAACGAATGATTTTTTGTTTAAATTTATTGTACAGGGATCAATCTGCCTCCTTGATAAAATGTTGAGTGCTTTCTTCATTAGTTCATCAAAAAGTTAGAAGATCAAGAAACTCTTTCGTTGACTGTTACCCCTTCAACATCTTCCACTGCCTGTTCTTTGTTCTGCACCAACAGATTATCATCATCATCAGGAAAAAATTGTAATGCATTAAAATTTCCTAATGTAAAACTGTACACATTGGCAATGGCTGTGGCTATATATATCAAGAAGTTTGCTAATTTGCTACTCAAATTAAAGAGTTGTGATTCTTCTCTCTTGATTTACTGTGTGTAAATTTTCTTACAAGTTTTGTTTAACATTAATAGTCCAACCTACCCCCAGCTTTGGCCACATCGACATTGGTAGCAGTCTGATCACCACTCGTCAAATCTTCAGTCTCTTTCTTCTCGCCTTCTGCAGGTACAGCCTCTGCAGGAGCACTGTCTGCAGGGGCGGCGTCTGCAGGAGTGGCCTCTGCATCCGCTGCAGGCGGCTCCTGCTCTTTGGGCTGTGACTCTGTTGCCTCACCCTCTGCAGTCTCTGTTGCAGGTGCAGGTTCTTCTGGTTGGAGGGACTCTGCAGTCTCCTTAGGTTGTTCCGATTCCTGATAGGATAGACGATTCACACAAGAAATTTATGATGGCTTCTTATATATATATATATATAGTATCAGAGGCGGCGGACCCGGGGGGGCAGGGGGGGGGGGGGGGCACAGTGCCCCCCACTGTTTCAAGTACCCAAAAAGTGCGCCTTTTTCCATAGGAAAAGTGCCCCTTTAACTTTGTAAGAAGCGCCCTTTTTACATAAAAAGTGCCCCTATTACTTTGATATGTGCCCCCTATTAATTTGTAAAAATGCCCCCTCCCCTTTCCACCTCTGATATGTGCCCCTTTTATTTTGACACGTACCTCTTTTCCCTGACAAGTTCCCAGTTTCCTTTGCAATAAGTGTCTATTTTCCATTCTCATAAGTGCCCTTTTTAATCTCTAGTAGGTGCCCCTTTTCGGGTACGAGAAGTGCCCCTTTTCACTTTTGTTAAGCGCCTCCTTCACCTCTGATGATTGCCCTATTCAAATCTTAGAGGTGCCCCTTTTACTTTGACAATTGCTCTTTTTCCTTTGTAAGAAGTGCCCCTTTCCCTTTTAATAACTACCTCTTTTTAACTCGGATAAGCACACCTTATATTTTCACATGTGCCCCCTTTCCTTTCTAATAAGTGCCCCTTTTCCTTATGATAAGTGCCCCCATTTAAATGCCCCTTTTCACCTATGAAAATAGTCCTTTTTCATTCTCCTACTAGTGCCCCTTTTCAAGTCTTGTAAATGATCCTATTCAATTCTGAGAGATACTTGTTTTATTTAGATAAGTGCCCTCTTTTCCTCCTGAAAAGTGCTCTTTTCATCTCTAATAACACCCCCTTTTATTTTGACACGTGCCCTTTTCCTTCCTAATAAATGCTCTTTTTCCTTCATAATATTCGCTTTTCATAAAAGCCCCCTTTCACCTCCATTAAATGCCTCTATCAAAATCTGATCGGTGCTCCTTTTCTTTCAACAAATGCACATTTCCCTTTATTATTAGTGCCCCTTTTTCATTCTCATAAGTGCCTCTTTCATATATGGTTTCTGCCCCTTTTCAGATGCGATAAGTGCCCCTTTTCACCTCTGATAAAGTTAACATTTTTAACAATGATACGTGCCCCTTTTCCTTTCTTATGAGGAACCTATCCCTTTTTCAGAAATGCCCCTATCAAAATCTGATGGTTGCCTCTTTTCCGTCGACAAATGCCCAATTTCCATTCTAGTGAGTGCCCCATTTTCACCTCTGATAATAACCCTTTGTACTTTGACATGTGCTCCTTTTATTTTGTAATAAGTGTCTTATTCTTTCGTTAAGTATCCCCTTTACCTCTCGTCATTAAACATGCCCCTAATTTCAAGCGGCTAAGAGCAATATCTCCCAAAGCTCACTTGCTACGCTCGCTCACATTTATAGATGTTATAATTATGTTACTTGTCAAAGGTCGTTTCAGTTTTACTGTTATGAGAATGTGCTTATTTATAACCCGATGAGGATTGGTTTTTCCTCTTTATAAGATGTAGTTTTCCCACTGCGACCTCACAAATCTTATATTTTTCCTCGCTCGCTCTGCTCGCTCGCAAATTATTTTTTTCGACCATCACACCCACCTGCAAGGTATGATGCTAAAGAAATATTTTATACGATGTATAAAGAGAAACAAATATTGAAATCATCCCCGATAATGTAATCAAATTATAGGGGTATATACCAATGTCTAAAAATTGTATATTTTCGCTTTGAGATTTCCCTTTGTAGGTGCCCTCTTTTTTCCAGAAAGTGCCCTTTTTTGTTGGTGCCCCCCCCCCCCCCCCCCCCCCCCACTTTGGAAGTCGCTCCGCCGCCTCTGTATAGTATTCATATCTGTCAAACTATGATGCTATAATGGCGCTTAGAAATTAGCCGAGCAATCAAATCAGGTTCACCTAAGCGGAGAGTGTCAAATGTACATTAATGTCTTGCCAAAGAATATTGTACCAGACTGGGATTAAACCCTTACGATTGAAAATCTAGTGAATAAACCACTATACCATGACAACTCTACATTCAGTAAGATTTAACATCTTAATTTTCAAAAATGAAAATAACCCAACTCTAATTAACTATAAGTTAAGAAAAGGGCAAAACAAAGGTTCCTGGTCTAGTATTATGGTATCATGAAATTATAAGTATCATTTCACTTTGATAATTGGTCTGCTCCAAGCTCTAGCTCCACTTGCTAATAGTCACTATCTTAGATGTGGTCGGTAATAAATGGAACAAAATAGCTTGGACTTTCCCCAAAAACAAAATAAGCAAAGCAGGTTGCAATTAACTTACAAATGTGCAGATTACATCGCAAGATAAAGAGTACAAGGAATTAATGTTAGCGTTATTTGATGCTGAGGGGGCGTGCAAGCATTAAAAATGCAACTCTACAATGTACATGTATGTACTGGCTTAGGAGGCTAATAAATATGCTTTTTTATGAAGAATATTTGAAACCTGTGGATATATATACCGGGTTCATGCAAATTTTAGAATAGGCCGATGAAACTGAAACTGAAAGAAATTTCAGGCTGACAAAATATTAGTGATATCATTAATATAAACTGTTATATACCTCACTTAAGAAATCCAGCCATCTGATTGGTCGAATTGCATTCATAAACTTCAACTATTTCTGTAAAATTCCCAATAACCATGGTTATTGGGAAAATAGTTCAGTCTCCATGGTTACCCCAAAGGTTTACATGTTAAAAAATGGTCTGAGCGATCGAGGATACCGCGTACGTGTGCGAAAAATTGGTCGGCAATTTCAATACAATTGAATCTCGATCGATCTTACCGACAATTTTATCTTGCATTGTTGACATGAAGACGAAAATAAACTTCCAAAAACAAAAAAACAACATCTGCCGATAGATCTTGATCTAAATTCGTGCCAATATGCATTGCAAAAGTAAAAGAAGGGCCTGTTTATATGGAGCAGCCGCGAAGCATTCTCCACTCGAAACCGTTTTCAATCCATTTTAATGTATATATAAGAAAAAAATACTATGTATTTAACAGAGCGCGATAGCCGAGCGGGTTAAGGCGCTGACTTTAGTTACATCACCTTTTGTACGCAAGAGTTCGAATCTCATCTTCGACAAAAGTTTTTTGATTTTTTTATTTTTTAGTCTATTTTTTTTCGGCATATAAAAGTATTAATGACTGCTTAAGTATTCGAGAAATAGTTGTTTTATTACGCTCTCGGGAAGGTTACAATTGGGCTATTGCCCTCGGCACGCCTCGGGTAATAGCACAATTCTAACCTTCCCTTGAGCGTAATAAAACAACTATTTCTCTCAAAGCAGTCATTAATACTATATTATATTAGAAAGCTTAGACAGATAACGAGATGTGATTGGTCCAGAGCTCGTCACGTGATATCAATTGCGAGGATCCAAATTGTTATATTTTCCTGGTTGGTTATATTTTACCGGCTGGTGAAATGAATATATTTTTAATCAATGCATGTCACCCTCTTGAGGACTGTATGTTATCATTTTTCAACATAAAAAAATCATTATTTTTTTTTCCCTTTAAATTATTTTTTTTCTACATTAATTTATTTTCTTTTTTTCCCCAAAAAATGCTTTTTTGGGTATTCTTCCCGAAAAACGCTTTTTTGGGTAAGAATTTTTTTTTCTTTTTTTTTCCAAAATTTTTTTATTAGGTTTTTTTCTTTCTTGAACTATCTCAACAGATTATTTTTTCTGTAATTTTGATTGTCCCCGAAAAAAATAATTAAAATTTCGGGCAAAAAAAAATATGGACCCCCCCACAAAAAAAAAAAATCCAAGGCTATCTAATATAACAGTTATTGACTGGCAGGGGGTATATAACATTTTTTGGACCTGAAGGGAGTTATATTTTCCCTCGTGACCATATTTTCCCTCAGCGCTGCGCGCTTCGGGAAAATATAACTTCCTTCAGCGGTCCAAATAATGTTATATTACACCCCCTGCCAGTCAATAACTGTATAATGTGTTAGGGGGAAGCTAATAGGAAAGAGAAACATATAGCAAAAGTGAAAATTAAAACTTCAATAGTAAATTAGGTTAAAAGCATTAAATCTGCATTGAGCCACATCTAATGAAATATATTTGCTATTTGGGGGCAATCATATAAATATGACCCATCATGGCAAGTGTCTTTGACAGCGCTTAGCAGAAGGAGTCACAGTGCAAAAGGAAATGTCAATTCTATTTAAAAAAACTTTACAAAAAGTCTCTGAACTGAAATGTATAAGATCCTATACCTATACCTCTAAAGAAATATCTCTTCACCACTTCATAAATAATCAAAATTATGAACCCAGTGCATTGTTTTTTCTTTTTCTTAAAGCCCATCTGTACTAGTTTACAGGAGGTATTAGACAACCCTGCAAGGTCACTGACAGGTAGTTTTCTCATCAAATCAGCTCTCACTTATCATAAGAAAAAGAGGATCATATATAGAGGGCGCAAGTAGCTTTAGGTAGTGCAGTGGGGCTTAAAGTGCATAGAGACATGCAATTTGCCTATATAAAAATGTTTAATTGCAATGACGACCTTCGTCATTGCCTTGTTTTCGTTCACATTCTGCCCCATTAATATTCTCCTTTTCCTTGTTTTCCTTATCGTCCGGAAATCCCATTCGTTTTGCACGTAGTGTTTGTGATTCCTAGTTAGGTGCTTTGCTCATGTCCTTTTCCTTTCAAATTTCATATGCATAGTCTCTAACATCTCATCAAGGTATCACTACATTCTTTGATTTTCCAAATTACTCATGCATAATCGTCCAGGCGCCATTTTGTCCGTTTCTGGTCCATTTTAAGGCCTTTCTTTCTTCCTTCCCATCTCCAATATCTTAGATCCTACAAACTTCTAACAAATTTCTCTAGAAAGTCTAAGAGATGTTCTTTCATCTGCGACATATCACTTGACCTTCAAAATGCCATCTTCGTACTCAAAATTTAAATCTGAAACTGACTCTGTCAAAAATCTCTCAAATTCTTGAAAAATGGACCCCTAAAAATCTGAAACTGCCATAACTTTCTCATATAAATTCTGTTTTGTGTTTAAATCTCACATTATCCTTATCTCATAATTGCACATAGCCATAACAAATTTCATGCTCCAATGACTATGCAAAACATAAATAGCGCCTTCTAAAGTTCTGGGAATTGGCTTTCTTTCTGTGGCCGTATCTCCATAATGGCTTGGCAAACCCTTACCCTTTTTTGGATTTAGATACTTAAAGATATGCCCTTTCCAGCCATATACAAAATTATATACCCTAACACTGACCAAATTTGAGAAAAATGCCCTCTATATTTGCCATTTTCGAGAAAATTCCAAAATAACTTCAACTTGCTCTAACATGGCGATCTTTATACCTATATCAATGAAACTTGGCAGATATATGTATCCATATACGTGACAACTGTCTGCCTAGTTAAATAAATTGTAATGCCCTCGTTATAAAGTTATCGCCAAAAATGATGAATTTACTATGCATTACGTAATAGCGCGTTTAATGCGTGCAATACATTGCGCGGAGATAACAATGGTGTCAAACTGATCGCAATGAAGTGCCCTTTTGCATGATACCAAGTATAGTATATGTTCACACAGAAAATTGTGAGTAAATCGCATTTGAACAAAGGTCACTATATGAATTCCGCCGGGTTTCCGCCCGAATCTAACACGTATCGGCTATGACGTCATTTTTTCAGACTGCTTTTCGCCCCTTAAACGTCCTTTTTTTTCCTTGAAAATTTGCAGTGACATGCCGAGTTCCAATACGCAGAGCACCTCTTGGCCGGATTTTTGAAATTGGTCAAGGGGGCCATTTAAGACGCCATTTTGTCCTATAAATCTATTTTACATCACGTGTTTCGATAGGATTATCATAGAAAAAAAAAGATTGGTTTACAATAACAACCATGAAATTCTCTTTCTAATGATACCAAATACGGCCCATAAAGAGACGTAAAGAGAGAGAGAAAAAACAATTTAACTCCGGTCATAATACAGATCCTGTACATTTTCCGCCCATTCATTACACGCATTGTCTATGGGGCATATCGGGTTCACGCTTTTGGCCCCCAGAACGATGTTTATTGCAATGACGAACATGCACCGAATCCCCTTGGTTTTTGCACGCAGTGCTTGCGAGCCCTTTCTAGGTTCTTTCCCCCTATCCCAATTTCTTTCAATCTTCGTAGGCATAGTACCATCCCATCAAGGTCACTGTTGAGGCCTTTCTTTCGCCCACCTATCTCCAATATCACAGAAGCTACAGACTTCGTGCAAATTGCTCTGGATGGTCCGAGAGAAGCTCTTTCGCTTGACACGTAGAAACATGGCGTCATTGCACGCACATCGTTGTGACACGATTGCATTTCTAGTTATTATTATTATTATTAAAAGGTGACAAATTTTTCAGGATTTTGCTAAAAATGAAACATGTTGAAGTACTGAATTGGTGGTATTCCTCTGTCATATAGGTCTTTAAAAGAGTTGTGAACTGCTGAGTTTTTCAACAGAAAGGAGAAAGAATATGAGCAGGGAGTCTTTTCATTAAGGAAAAATACCACAAAAATGTGTTACCTCGTAAGCTTCATTGGTTAAAAAAAAGGGAGAGGGGGGGGGGAGGAAGGCATATTATATTTTCATGTACACGTATCACAGCAAGACCACTGTATATCTACAGACAACACACTGCAGATAGATTATGCAAAACGAGTGAGTACAGCTCCATTAGACTGAAATAGTTGAAAAATTGTTGTTTTACGACAGTGCAGTAACAGAACCAATTTATAAGGTGCACAAAGAAGGAACATCAGGTGTTACCACACATCAAAGCAGTAATCATTAAAAGAGGTGCCACACAGCCAAGTCAAGAAGTAGAAAAGCAGATTTGCACAGCACTCTTGACATTCTAAAGTGCATTCACCTCCACCGTTTTCTGTGCACCATCCGACACCACAATCTCTGGGACGACACTTTCATCTCCACCATCCTTTGTCTTGGCTTCTTCTTGGGGAGCACCATCTGTTGATGCCTCTTCTGGTGGAGGGGTATCCTCTGTAGCTGCTGTTTCTGTTGTGTCTTCTGCTTTTGCTGCTTCTCCGGCCTCAGCTGTTTCTCCAGGGGGGTTATCATCACTGCCTGTTCCAGCTGCATCTCCACTTTCCTCCTTGGCTGGTTTAGCTGCTTCTCCGGCTTCAGCTGTTTCTCCAGGGGTTTTGTCATCACTGCCTGTTCCAGCTGCATCTCCACTTTCCTCCTTGGCTGGTTCAGCTGCTTCTCCGGCTTCAGCAGTTTCTGCAGGGGGCTTGTCATCACTGCCTGTTTCAGCTGTTTCTCCAGGGGTTGTCATCACTGCCTATTCCAGCCGTTTCTCCAGGAGGTTTGTCATCACTGCCTACTGCAGCTGTTTCTCCAGGGGGTTTGTCATCACTGCCTATTCCAGCTCCATCTCCACTCTCCTCCTTGGCTGGTTCTGATTCTACCTGCTGTTCATCTGTGTCCTGTGTTTCTGTATCTTTCTTTTCCTCCACCACAGTTTCCTTTTCATCTCCTGTCGCCTCCTTGTTCTCAACCATCTTTTCTTGGCACTGCTTTCATCTCCTGGTGCAGCTTCTCCCTCTCCCTCTCCCTCATTTCCTCCCTCTTCCACGGCACTCTCCCCACTACCATCACCAGGTGCCACACCCTTCTCACCAGGTGCCACACCTTCCTCACCAGGTACCACACCCTCCTCACCAGGTGCCACACCCTCATCCTTAGAACCTTCCCCTTCACCAACAGCAGGACCATCTCCATCTTGTTTTACCTCATCCTTTGCCCCCTCCTCTGGAGCTTCTCCCCCTTCCACCACTGCTGGAGCTGCCCCATCCTCTCCTGTCACCGTCTCCTCACCCTCCGCCTGGATAGTGCCCTCTGAGGGTACGGCAGGCTCAGGCTCCAGCTCCTTTATGCTGCTCGTCTTCACAGAGGAGATGGAGCTCCCTACAGAGAAAAGACTCTCTGTTTCATCTGTCTCATTGAGCTCTATAACAGGCCCTGGAAAAATATTGGGGAGGAGGGAAGACAATTATTGTCATGACACAAGAAGTTATGATTTAGTATCAATAGTCCACATCCTGAAGATCAGTCTCGTCTGGTTATTTGTCTGGTTATGCAGGAAACTTTGAACTTTTATATTTTAAGCACTTGCCAGCTTCATTATTCTGCCCAACATATCAAATCCAAACTATATAGGTTACATGATGATTGACAGCCCAACTAGTGTGAACACACATGCCCACATATCAAGGTTTTATCATTTTGTTTTATCACTCCAGCATCTTCCATTCTTCTTCTTCTTCTTCTTCCAGTATAGTACAGACCGCCGTTGGCGTATTATCGTACCCAGTGCTTGCCAAGTGCCGAGTGTACAGTGCAAGTAAAATGGCTCTACAAAAATTCTATGTGCAGCTTAAAACAGTCTGAAGCTCAACAGAGCTTAATGTGTTGCACCTTCTGCTTGAAAAGTTCCAAAGAGGTGCGACAAAATTCATTTCATTTTTGACTTGCCTTTGAACTTTGGAATAAGTAAAGCTAGAGAGACATCATTTCAAAGGCTCATCAGAAATGCATCTTGGGATATCAAACCACTGTTGTATAAAAGACTGAAAAAGTAATAATGGTGATAATCTTCTTACATTTCCTTGGATTTCTCAAATGACGCTTGATGGACCAGGGCACGTTTTCCCAGAAGTTCTCAAAGAGACCCAGCACCCTATGCCTGTTGAGGATGCCCACATCGGCATTGTCGATACCAGTGAAGAGAGACAGAAGAATATCCCGTCGTGCTCCAGCACGGCAGCATGTCGATAAGCGACAGCACACTGCGCCATGTGGCTCATGAGTGAATCATAAAGTTCAGGGGCCAACTTCAGGACGTACTTCTTGAGATACTGGAAAGTCAAGTTTGAACGGTAAAAGCAAAATCCAAGAATGAAATGATGCTATTATCAGGGGGGAGGGGTATGTATTTTTTTGTTCCTTAGCTCTTTTTGTTTTCCATCATGAATCCAGGCCTGCATGAAATTCGACAAATGACAAGACTGTAAAAACTTAGGAATTTATATGAAACTTTAATAAGTTTTCTAAATTTAAATGCTCGGGAGACTTGGATAAATGCTCACTTGAAGTATTTCCAAACATACTATTTGAGTTGATACAAATTTAAACAAATCATCATATTACCTTGACAAAGTTAGCACACCCTGTTTTTTAACAACCTTTCAGACAGAGCATTTATTCATACCCAAAATATAAAAGGTACCAGTAAGTGTTAGAAGTCTCTAGAGTTTTAAGCAAGTAGTCACAAGTGTAAGATACGTGGAGAAGCACACATAGTAAATGATCTTACCTGTGCAAATTCTTCCTCGTGAAACTGCTCTTCGTTAGCATCTAATTTATCCAATTCTGCGAGGAAGTCTGATGCTACAAAAGGGAAGAATGAAAATAATTAAAAAGTACTCTAATGGCCCGAATGTACCCATAAGAAGGGTAGCTACACAAAGTTGTGGCAATTGTACTTTGTTTTAAATTGTGTGAGAGTAAGCATCACAAAAATACTACGGTACTATACATGACTAATAAATTCAGATTCCTGTAACATTCAGAGGTAAAAGTGAGCATTGTTTCAGTTTCTCAATTCTAAATTTGGTAACTAGACTGATAACTTCATTCGTCTAAGAAGTATTTTTCACATCTATGGGGATAACATGAAATATCTATTCAAAATTTGGGACATCAACAAAACCCCAAATACACAAAATTGACATTTTCAGGCTAATTTGTTGATCGATCTCCATACATAAGAGGAACATGCCTCTGAAAATGTGTTCATATTGCCTGAATGCTTTCCAATTGGCATTCCAAATTCTTTGAGAGATTTGTGAATTTTTTACAGAATGCACTATTCAAGCACTGTGAGCATTGAAACAGAATAGTGAACTATGCAAAACATTAGCTCACCTACAATATAAGAGGCCATGATTAATACACCTAAATGTATATTTACATGAAAATTTTGATTTCATAGGCAATGTGTTTTGATCTGAACATTTATTCACCTTTCTTGAATTCTTCTGGCAAGTTTTCTAGGACCTCTCTGAAGGATGTGAGTGAATTCTGAATCGCCCTCTGCTCTACCACGCCTTCTGGGTCTAGCAGCCAATCCTTATACTGCCTGCGAATATGAGCGGATCTACGGCTCTTCTCCTGGGTCTGCAATGCTTCTGTACGCTCCATCTGCTCACGTTTCCTCCTCGTTTCTGCTTTGACACGGGCAAGTCTAGTCAAATAAAGATGAAATATTAAAGATTTAAGGTAATATCCAACTACTAAGAATTCAGGTTGAAAGCAAGCAAGTTTATCTGAGTGGTGATGGTAAAAATAATTCCTTGAATTATGATGATACCTATGACTTCAGGTGTATTTGTACCACAGTATATAGAATTAGAGCGACATGTATTCTTGAAGGGAAACAGAAAATCATATAAATGAGCAATAAATGTAACATCTTTTTAATCATTCTGTACAAGCTTGATTCTAAATTTCTAAATGATGGTTCATGAATGGTCTCTTTCATCTCCAACCCCCTTTATTTTTTTTATGTGAATGGCCAATTCAATCATATCAAAATCCTTAATCCTACACCAACATCTATTTTAAATTTTATTTATGGTTGAGAAAACACAGAATTCTAATTTCACTTAATGAAAGTTTATCTTTTATAATGGTAAAATAATCCTTTTATAATTGTAAAAGCTAATGGTTAGTTATCCCCATTTTCTACTAATTGCCAGTAATGTACAAGAAATTTTACAGACAAATAAATCTCACCTATTGTCTTCGAAAGAAAAGACATACTGCTTCAATTCATCTGTGACTTCTTGCATTCCCCTTATGTATGGTGAAGCTTCAGGGAAGTTGCTATATCGAGGGTTATTCCTCATCAAGTATTGTGCCAAATAGTTCAGAGGATTGAAATTTGGATTTGCCTCATTCTTCTCCGTCAGGTCCCGCCTCTCAGCCTCTATGAGCAACTTTTCAGTGCCTAAGATGAGGGTGGGGAGCAGTTTTTCCAGTAAGTAAGCCCTAGCATCCACGGTCAATTCATTTCTGTTGAGCCATTCAACGGCTAAGGCATCGATTGGAATGCGACGGGCAAGCTTTTTCTTTTCTTCCTTGATATCCTTCACGCGTTGCTTCTTGGACTCCCGCCTCTCCTTGAAGCGCTCGATCACCTTCTGCTCGTGGAAACGTTTCCATCTCCTCACGGCGGTTTTGACGATTGGACTCAGGTACTCGTTCAGTTCTTTCTTTTCCCTCAAGGATCGGACAGAAGCGGGTCTCTCTGTGGACGAGGGTGTAGACCTGGCATTCGAAGATGGACGGTGGGCCGGAATATATTTTATTCTCCCTGAACTGTGTCTGCTGTGAGCACTCTCAGTGAATCCTACCCTTGACGATGATCTTGAACCTGACTGAGAGGGTGGGCGGGGTTCCATCATACTCCGGCTACCAGCAGGACTGACAGCCTGTACTTCCGCCATGTTGTCTCAC
>JAVYIG010011559.1:0-59863 GCA_035222895.1 Strongylocentrotus droebachiensis | reverse complement strand
CAACTCCATTTTGAGTGTCCGACTTTCTTTTTTAAAGCAATGTCCCTTTTCTCCATTTGGGCTTGTTAGAAATTTCGAAATATTGTGCCCCCTCTTTCACAAATTTAACATACGCCCATGTATAGGAGAGAAAGAAAGTTTAAAAAAGAGAGAGAAGGAGTGGATATGGGAGTGATTATTAGCCTTGATCACGATGATGTTCGATCCCCGCCGGGTGCTCTCTCGACATTTACGTTTTCAATGGTACCATGTAAAAAAATATCGTTTTATATAATTTCATCAGCTGTAAAACGTCATTATGAAATGGACAAAATATATATACCAAACGAATCTCAGAGAGAATAGATTTAAAAAAGAAATAGTTTCACTTTAGAAAACATTTTGAGAGTGTTCGAAATGTGCCAACACGAACATGATCATGTATTTAATGTTTGGTATTTTCTTATATTTTGTCATAAATGTTTGTTTTTATCTGCCACAATGTTTTCGGGCGTGATGAACTGATGATTATTATCTGTGTTAAGCCATCGTGTATGGCAATTATTTCTTAAATTATATATAGGCCTAATGTATGGATAAACTGTATAATAAGATGGAATTTGTTTTGAATTTAGAGCCCTGTGGAAGGGGGGGGGGGTTAAAGAAAATGTAATGTAAGAAGTACAAATATCAGAGGTACAATATGCCAAAGGAAGGGAGAACTCTAAATCATCAGTTTTCATTGGATTGGATGAAGCACTCATCAATAACATCACTAGTATTGATTAAACTTGGATTTTAGATGGCAAACTATGATAAAAATATGAATTTCATTATCTATTTGATGGAAACTCCTTTGCATACTTTAAACCTACAATACTACAAACATTAACCATAATATTGATTTTAAAATGTGTCCATCTTGTTCACTAACCTCGAAAATATTGGAACACTTGATTTGTTCAGATTGGTAATTTACAATGAAATTAAAGGTAATACAAAGTTTGGGAAATTTTGAAAATTGGGTGGATAGTGATTCTTTACAATTTTGATATATTTGGATGCCCCTGTGAATGTATTATAAGTACTAGAAAATTTACCCCCTAAAAGACTTCTGCTTTCGAGAAAGATTGAAGCGCCTACGGCCGTGCAATGGTAGCTGCATGCGAACATGAAAATATCAGAATATGTAGTTATGATATATAAATTCCAAACGGGAATAGCTAAACGGTCGATTTTAGTCAAGAAACATTGTTTTATAGCGTAATTAATATGTTGACATTGAGAGGGAGCTATACAACATAAAGAGTTTATTATTTACAACTTCATATCTTTAGACTTGATTTCAACCGCGACAACGATCACTGAATATTGTAGGATCGCATATGCTTCCAATATGTTCATTTGAACCAAAAATCATGACCCATACCAAACTTTGTATTACCTTTAAGATGAAAATATGAATTCTAATTTATTCTAAGAACAGGAATCGTGAAAGAAAATGGAAACATATTGTATATCGGAATTGATGGGTACAGTTCTCACTTTCATCTATAGCACTTTCACCTCTGAAATGTATACTTCTGATATTTTTACACCGTTTTTAAGGACTGTTTGAAATCCACAGAAACTTGGTATTGTTTACTTGCTGAATATTCACGTCTATTTTGCAGATATAATCAAAGGACCGCGATAAACCAGAATGATATAGGGAAGGGACTAAAATATTAAAAATCTTTGTTCATTTATGCACCTATACGGCCAACGTAAACAGGCAATTTTCTGTGTCATGATGAGGCCACTCTCTGGCTACTACGTGACACAGATTATTACCTGATGTCCCGGTGAAGCAGTGAGCGAAGATTTTTGAGGGGGTCGGGGGTACTCTAACTCGAGGGTCTCATTAGAGCCTTCTTCTAGCCGATACATATAAGCGGGGGGGGGGGGGGGGGTGGGGGGCAGGGGGCGGTCGCCCCTCAAACGAAAAGTGTGGGGGAACGCATTTTCACCCCAACAAAAAAGGCCCCCCTGAAAAACAGCAGTAAAGGAGTAAAAATGGTTTGTATTTTAACCCCCCCCCCCCCCAAAAAAAGGTATTAAACCTGAATTGAATCACAACAAAAATTATATTCCATCAAAGAAAAGGAGAATAAACAGGATTAAATTCCTAAACATTCCGCATGCCCCCATATTTTGTAAATGGAGGATTTATGCGCATATCGTGGGAATATTGTGAGTGGATGGGAAAGCGTGTGTTTTATTGTATTTATTATGGTGGTAAGACATGATCCCCTGAACACTTGCGTACAGATTGGGGGCGGGGCTTAGGGGGCAGTTGCCCCCATCAAATACAAACCTGATCTATTTCTGATTCGATACCTCCACTCCAGTGATTTACAAATGTTGCTAAATTACATGATTTTCGGGGATATTTTTCTCATTTTGTGTGTAAATTATCCTCTTTTATGCGTTAGTGGAAAATTATAAATTCCCAAATTTACAGGCAGGCAAAATATATGCTTATTTAGAAGACTTCATGCCAGGTCCTGCAGAACTGCGAGGCTCGGGGGGCTCGAGCCCCCCTCACTTTTTTGAAAAAAGTTTGTTAAAGAGAAGGAAAAAAAATAGTGGTCCACCTGCACACCCCATTATAGTACGACAATACTACAAAGAGGGATGTAGGCCTACTCAATGGAAGAAGACCTGCCAGTGTAACATTACGGGGGCTCTGCCCCCTGGACCCCACCAAGGGCCCTTAAAGATGTTCAATGGACCGTAATTAAATACCTTAAACCCCAAGCTTCCGGGGCCTTTGTCCCCTAGACCCCATCAAGGGCCCTATGATGTCCGCTTGACAGGCACGTAGCCAGAGTTTGATGTTTGGGGGGGGGGGGCACAATACATGTAATCGATCGAGGTTAAAAAAAAAGGGTCTAGAAAAGTTCAACCGATCTTGGATTTTTTTTGGGGGGAGCACGTGCCCCCCCCCCCCCCGTGCCTGCCCCTGGATGATCATTTGACCACAATTACCTAAAACACATGAGCTTATTTTGCTAATCGAATTGAATCATTTTCCTTTCATTTATTACTGAAGACCACCCACATACCTTTATTCATCGCTCTCTGTATGCAGTGTGGTTCAGGGGCGGATCCAGCCTGCGGCAAGGGAGGGGACCAAATATGGGACCCAATTCGTGAGAAAATGTTTAGCGGCGAATCAATTACAGCCGCCCCTCCCTTGCGCCAGGGGGAGGGGCCTAGTCTTCTTTTTTATTTCAAAAAGGTCAAATTTACCTGACTTTTGGCCATCAGGGGAGAAAACGCGGGGCCCCCGGGCCCCGAGATCCGCCACTGGTGTAGTTTGTGTCTCGGGTTTTGGGCTGTATTCATTTACCGCAATTCTGCTACACCCCTCCCCACAAAAATATATGAATAAATAAAATAAACACGACACATGTAAACCTTTTCCTTTACCCACGCTTTTTTTGTTGTTATGTCCCGAATGTCTTCTTTGACTTTCAGTATCTTGTTTCAAATTGTAATGCACAGTTTTCATATTTCCGCTTTGCGCTAAATATTTACATACAAAGGCATCCTTGAGCTCAACATTCCCACAAACGAATTTTCAAGGTCATGACCGTTTTACCAGACGACCGGGCTATTTTATCATCCTTCCCAAAATACATGTACCCGCGCTTCGGCACCTGTGCATCTCACGTTCCTCCGAATGGGGGTACAGCGAGGGGTATTGGGTACATGGATGCAGGTGGGGCCAATCAAATCTTTGGTAACCACGAACGCTTTTAAAATCAGCGAAGTTGTCAGACGGCAGATTGGTGGAGCAATGTGCGACAAGTTTTAGCAGACTTCTTCGTCGAAACATCTTGTGACTAAGGACCGGACAATGTCATATGGCTGGTGAAATCTGACAAGTGTATGATACAATTCCATTCATCGAAAAGATCCGAACTTTATTTAATAATGGTAAGTGTTTTTCAACCGCCAACTGTAATGTGGCTGTAAGGTGGCCTTCATTGTTATGTTGTCCCCCGCCCACTCCCCGTGCGAGGATTACCTGGTTGCGGTGGAGTCGGGCTGTCGTGTGCGCGCAAACATGTAGGGCTAGTATTGTAGCTGTAGGCCGTAGGCATAGCTCTATAGTAAAGAGGCTATTTTGATAAACCGTTAATCTACTTAACGTTTGTGTTTGTCAGTCAAGATGAAACCGTTCAATACCTTATGAAGGAGGTAAGCCTACAGTAAATCTACCCTTACACATTTGTAAGTGAATAACCTTTCAAAATTGGAAATAAAATTTATTTTCATATGATCGGTACATGTTCATGATGCTGTCAAGTATCTATTTCAGTAATTGAGCCTCTATAATGTTCTTACTTTAATCTTACCGGTAATTGATCTTCACATGGTTTATATGATTTTCCTCATCAAAAATTTGACTTTAGTTGAAGTTGAAGCCAGATTATTTACACAAACAAAAAACTATTTTGCAACTCTATTGTGTATAATATAGGAATTAGTCTGGCCTACAGATCTCATCTGTTTATAACTTATACATCTGTTTTTACTGGTTTAGATGTATCATCGTGTGAATTTCTATTTGTAAATAATTAGAAATACTGAAATAAAATGAAATAACATACCTTTGCCTCACTTTAATAAGTTTAACTGCTTTCTCGTGCTGAGACTGGTGTCGTTTATAATCATAATTTCATTACAATTATTTTTTTTCTATCATTTCATTTTGTTTCACAGGTTTAAAGAAATCAAATAATTAAAGACCGCAACACCCCCTGAACCAAAGCAAAGCACAATATGAAGAAAGATTGTTGTCACATCACAGGTATGTATCATAATGTCCAACACATCTGAATTTAAAGAAATATATTTACCTGGGGTAAAGGAGTAAAACTGATTGGTGTTAAGGTATATGCTTCGGCAACAATTGCTCCTGGCTTTATTTCGTCTAAGGTATATGTTGGTTAGGTTTGCAATTAGGTTTTGGATAAGGATTAGAGTTGGGTTCTATAGGTTAGGATTAGAAAACTTGAAATCTAAAGCTTTGACAATCGGAAGGTTGTCGACCTAAAAACTATAGCTATCGACTTGATGACATCATCTTATGTGGAGTACATGTACTCATATTCACAATTACCTTGCATTAAATAAGCATGGCTCATCCCCTCAGCTATATAGGTGAGCCGATCAGCAGGTCCACATGTTATGTTAATTTGACACCTGTTGACCAGTCATTTGGAAGAGTGCAGAGCATGACATTTTTTTAATGTGCTTTTTTGCAATACTGAAATGGTAAATATTTTGAATTCCTTTATATTTGTATTCTACATTCATTCAGCTTTCCATTGATATAAAGTTGTGTTTCATGCAGCGTTCTAGTGTTTTACATTAAGAAAGAAGGTCAATAAACAGCTTTTACATATAAGGTTTGTTGTTATTAGTCCAAGTTGACCAAATAGCCCACTATTTTGTGATCCAGGAAATTAGCCCGAAGTTACAAATCGACTCTTCATCAGCTTTGAACTTGAGCTCAAGAAATTTGCTCAGTGTTCACGCATAGTGTGAGTCTTCGGGCTGGTGAAGACGGACCACAAATAGCCCGCTACCGATATATATTGCAAACTAGCCCAAGATATTAGGAAGATTTCCCGAGAAAATAGCCTCCTATTTGCATCTTGACCTGCCAAATAGCCGCTATTTTGTGACCTGGCTAATTTCCCGGATCAGAAAAAGCGGGCTATTTGGCCAACTTGGGCTGATGATGACAGGCCAATATACAACATCCTTTATTCACCCACTGAAACAAGGTTCAAGTAACAAGGGTTGCGTTTATCTAGCAAATTTTTGGCTAGAATCAGGTTTCTCAAACGTCTTTCAGGCAAATTTAGAAGTAGATAAACGCAAAGCCTTTTTCAAACGTCTTTAGATATGGGCATATCTAAAGACGCAAAAAGGTGCGTTTTGAATGTGACATACAGCCAGAATCACATTTCTGAGAGATCGATAAACGCAAAGCTATTTTGAACCTCACATACAAAATAGGACCACCCAGGTGTTGTGTACAAGCATACGTGTGAAGTTGACCTCCGAGAAACTGTCTGCTTCCCGGGTCAAAACAGCTGGGCAGACACAAGGCCTTTATTTTGAATCGTGAAGGGTCGATAAACGCGACATCCCGCAAATCACGATCGTATAGTGGGGTACGATAGTGGGGTTCGATAGTGGGGTACGATATGTACATCTAGTGGCAAGCCTAGATAAACGCACTCAAGGTCACTCACCATACTCAACCATGGGGATAAAAGAAGAAATAAACCATGATGAAAGACAAAGAGAAGTCAAAAGGATATTTAATTGATTAGACCAGTGGAGCAGGCCTTTTAGTGTTTCACATCAATATTTGAGTAACTTTCATGCCTCTCTGAGCACCAGTAGACATGTACACACACATGTTTACCGGGCCGTTTCCATGAGAACAGTACCACTCGTTTCGAAGTTAAATACAAAAGCGACGTGTACTGCAAGTGCCAAATAAAAACTTCATATAATGAAACTATAGACTCCGCCATGTTGAGGCAAGGATATTGAGCTTAAGGTGGATTTATTGTCCTGTTAAGTGAAGACCAAAATTTTGCTGCAGTCTATCGGAAGTGTAGTAGTGTACTATCGGTGTATTGGTATGTGTACTTACCAGTAATTAAACAAAAACGGGTAGATTGAAAAAGACATTTTGGAAGGGGAAAGAATAGGTACTATTTCATGTGGCAAGAGTTGATACTAATAGAGTGGAAGACCTACCATTCAACTATTTGATAAAGATTCCAGGAAATTCATTGATTTATTGAAACAGCAATTATGTACTGTTTTACCGGTATTACCGGTAGTTAAATCAAAGTCCAGCCGAAGTCTGATCTTTGTCTGTGAGGTGTTAAATGGGTTACGTAATATCACAAATAGGCAATCCCTGGTGTAGCAGATATATTTGTTCAGCAAACACTTGTATAGAAAACATTTGTTTGTTAATCAAGGCTTCCTATTATACAGTAGTCAGTAGGGCATTATACTGCCCCAATATAACACATACTGTGGGCTTTGAGTACAGATAGCTGTAGTCATTGTTTTGATTAATAACGGTGCATGCACACTGCTTTATTCTCTTCGTCTAATACTAAATTAAAGTCTTGGGGTATTTGGGATAGGAATATCTTCACAAGAGGTATGGAATTATTTACTTGTTTTTGCAATACAACTGTACTATTCAATTGAAGTTATCAAATCAGAATTATTAACGTACTGGTTACAAACACAATATTAGTGTCAAGATTTAGTATTTGAATGTTTGATTTTGGCCTTTGAAATTGAGAGACATTGCAGAGACGCAGCTCTAATGTCCTCATAAAAGTATTATTGCTAAATACACTACAGTCTTGTCTTATATAGTGTTGCAATAGAGTACCGAAGCTGTGACGTCATAAAAATGTTTTCTTCATATTCCGAAAGAACATCAAAAATAATGTCCAAATGTCGAAAACCAATTGTATATGTTAAGTATTGGCTGAGATATGACCATCTGAATAAATATACTCCCCATAGGAACTCAGTGTTATATGCTCTGGCTCCTAATGGTTAGGAGCCAGAGCATATAACACTGAGTTCCATAGGACATATATTCGTTCAGATGGTCATATCTCAGCCAATACTTAACATATTCAATTGGTTTTAGACATTTGGACATTATTTTTGATGTTCTTTCGGAATATGAAGAAAAAATTAAGAAATTCTAAAAATAGATTTTTGATGACGTCACACTTCACCACTCTATAAACCAGTTTACTAACATACAGTATATCAAGTTTTATGCATACTTTCAAGAAAGGTTGTTCTTGAAAACCTGAAAGCTAGCTTGCCCGAGACTTACCCTACATAGCAACAAATAATGTATGCAGGCTGGATTTGAAGAAATGTAGCTCATTTATTGATAATAGGTTAATGGATAACTTGTCACTATAGGTCCCCAGAAAAGAAAGACCCATCAATTTGAATATATGTTAGTAACCCGGTCTATTGATCCAGATTAATAACAAGTCTTCAATCAATTTCAAGCTTACAAACATGTTTGTCTTTCAGTACAGAGTTGTGATATTCAGATTTGAATCAATCACAGCTGTTTATAAGACAGGGCACTGGGAACCAATCTTTTCCTCTGGGGGGGGGGGGGGGGTCAGGAATTGGACGTCAATAATGTACAATCAGTGCTTTTAATGATTATATTATGATAAAATGATTCTCATCTGATATTGATCACATATGTATTATGCAAGTGAATAATTAGGTCATTGCTACTGTAGCATTTTAGACTCTTTGCCACTTTATTGATTTACATGTATATTTTTACTGATTGATTATTTGAAGAGTTTAATTTCAAAAGAAGCTAAATCCCTTTTTGTAACTTTGGAGGAAAAAGAAATTGTTTACCAGATTTTGTACAGGCGTCTATGGAAAAATTATATTAGATGGTGCATTTCTTCCTAATTGCTCCCAAAATTTAGGTGAATAATTTTGTTGAAAGACGGATACTTAAGTGAACAATGTTCTGATATCATTAACTCAATTTTCATCAAAAGTGGATTTAGCTCCTTTTGAAATTAAGCTCTTCATTTTACAAAGCAATTCCTTACCTAATCACAAGCAGCATATATTAATTATTAATCAAGATATTTAAAAAAAAAAGAACATTGTGTATTTGTTGGTGAAAAACATGAGCAGGTGTTAATTTGCATTTTAATAAATTGCAATCACCTGCCAATTGAAAGCAGATCATATAGCAATAGCATATTGACGTAGGGGCTTAAGATTGTTCAGAATTTGTTCAACGATCTTGAAATTGTTCTTCATTCAATTTTGGTAGTCATGACTGCATGAGCAACATTATTCATGGACATTTTGTAAGACCCTTACTTACGGTTGTTGGCCGCTCCATCTGTCTAGGAATTTTGATACAAATCTGCATATTATAGTGCGAGATATGTATATATCTTGCCATTTTCAGCAAAAGATATTATTTTGGGGGAACATAAGAGCAGTAGGCCTATGTATGTCGTGGTGGTGTTTTCATTAAACTCTAGACAACCCATATTTGACGTGTCAGACATTATTTGATTTTGGTAAAAAAATGTATAGTTGTATTTTCTATATACTGCAGTGTCTTCATATTAAAAAACTAACTCTTTGTCGGCTTTGGTCAACTAATGAAACAAACAATGGATTGCCAACTTCAACCTTTGTCACAATGTACAGTGTGTGTTCAAAGCAATGTGCCAGTGTAGGTTTTCAATGTACATGAAGGAGATAGTGGATTAATACCAAGACAAGCATTTGCAGAAACTTTTGGTTTAAAACTTCCAAAATTTGTATTCCGTTCTTGAAATTGAGTAAGGAGAACATAAAGAGTTATTCAGATCTTATGTGTACTTACAATGTAGATTGGAAGAAGTAGAGTTCACGTCTCAACTCGATGACATGGATGACATGGATGACCTGACCTCTATTTCAAAGGTTACCAACCCGGATCAGGATCGGGGCCGGCTGCTGTCGTGGGGTTGCGGGGAGTTCGGTCAGCATGGCCACGGTGGATCTGGTGAGAACGTGAGCTCGGAGGGCGCCCTCGTGTGTCACGTGGATCCACTGGCTAGATCGCATCGCATCAAACATGTCTCATGCGGGTCGAGCCATACAGCTGTTGTCACAGGTAGGGTGTCAGGGAGCTTTTTTCTTTTTTGTCTCAGAATAATTGTGTACAAGTACAGTCAAACCTGTCTATAGCGACCGCCCAAGGGAAACACAAAAAGTGGTCTTTGTAGACAGGTTCCTTTAGTACATGTCTCAATGAGAAACCATTTTCAAGGGAAACCAAATATGTGATCTTTGTAGACAGGTGGTCACTAAAGCAGGTTTTACTGTACATGTGTGTCCCCTTCAGCTCAAGGAACAATTATTTCTATACTTACTTTACATGATTTGATATTGACATTTCACAATCAGGTTTAATTCCTATAGCAAGATATTTACCATTACCGGTACTAAAATGGAAACCTTCTTATAGATCACAAATTCCTTATAAAGTCATCTGGAATAATATAAAATAAAGAATGAATTTCATGTTATGTAAAACATCTCACTACCGTATTTATAAAATACAGGACCTTGAGTCTATATCATACCTGGTCTATATAACTTGGAAATTCGCTTTTGTACTCTGTGAATATTTCGTTTCTGATTCTTTAATGAATATTCAAGACAGCTACTGGCCAAGTATGATGCACATTATTTCTGCTAAGGTTTAAATTCTGCAAATACATTATAAGCTGTAGGGTAAATTTGAAGGAAATGCCCTGCATTACTTCAAAGCTTCAAAGCAGTTACTCCTTTTTCATCTTCACTGTCAACACGCCGTATTTCACATCATTTTCTTTTTCTTTTTCTTGTAGGCCAGGATGAGGTTCTGACTTGGGGCAATGGCAACAGTGGACAGTAAGTATATACGACTGATTGAATTCTTCGGAGTATGAAGGATTTAAAGTATCAGGAACAAAATATACAGGAATAAAGGGGAATTCCACCCCTAAACCAAGATAGTTTTAATAGAAGCAGAAAAATGAGATAAATAGGTCAGTGAAAAAAAAAAAAAAAAAGTTATGAATTTTTGAGGGTGTGATCAATCAAAGACAAAATTGGCAACTCTGTGATGTATCTTTTTAGGGCCCCTCCCACGCCCTGTACTAAAAAACTTCAAAAATTATATATTCTCTTCAGAAAATTTGCAATCGTACATTTACCCTAAATATTATAACTGCAAAAAATTAGCTTACAAAATGAAATAACCGATACTTTTTGCACTGTTGATCTTTCAACAATGAGCTTTTATCAATCTTGGATTTATGATTTTGTGATATTCTCTGATATGCAATATATGTGTGATTTTTATTTTGGTGTATTTATTTTTCAGACTTGGTTGTGGAGACAAAGCAACCCACACTAACCCTCAAAGGTTACGGCTGGGCCCTCACGACTCCCAGGTGGCGGGCGTAGCCTGTGGTAGCCGGCACACAGTGGTCTGGTTGGAGAACGGCCGCGCCTACAGCTGCGGGAACAACTTCTACGTCCAGCTGGGGTACGACTTCCGCGTCAAGAACTATAAAGAAAACCAGGTAGGTGTATACTAGTATATGTTTAGCTCTTTGTTGAGGATTAAATGTAGGCATGGTTTTTGTTTTTTGTGGAATAAGGGCATCACGTTGCTTCATAGGTTCTCAAAGTTTCATCATGCAGAGTGTCATGCAAGACCTGCAGGGTCGTACATCATTTTTCTTTTCTTATCTTTTTTGGGGGTGGGGGAGAGGGAATGGGTGGTCATAAGCACCTTTGAGTGGAATTTCCACTCCCACATTGTCTATCAAGCAACACCCACACACCAACATATAAAAAAAAAAAAAAAAAAAAAATTAGAATTAAAAAAAAAAAAAAAAATGTATTTGTTGGGGTGCTTTTTCCATCGGCCCTCCCTAAACCCATAGGTTGTATTGCTTCGACCTGCTAAGATCATTGCACTAGTCAGTAATTAGTTGGTAGGGGCAACAGAAATCAAGCTAATAAATGAAAAGTTTAAATTTTCTAATCAGAATTTTATTTTTGAATTCAAATGTACAAATGATTAGTATTAGATGTTTAAATTTTAAGAGATTTATTTTCTGATATTGCAGTTGGGATATTCCATATAGCATATACTATATAGTTTTGTATGACCATACCTGCGTGAGAGATTATGAAATGAAAAAGCTTTCTGAATTATTATATCTCTTGAAACCAATAGACATCAAATAGCAATAAAACAAAGGAGACAAAAAATATACAAATATATAAAGTTAGACCTTTGAAACAATAAATAACTGTAAATACCCGTAATTCTATTTTGTTCCCTGTGACCCCATATTGAGTTTATTTTGCACAAATTACCGCCTTATTTTTCATACAAAAAATTTACCTTTGAGCCCATAAATTGAAGCAGGATTGGTCTTTAACTCCCTCCTTACATATGATATGAAACATTTATCAGAATATGATATCAATATGCTCATTATGCTCCTTATCAGACAAGTGTTATTGAACAAGATAAGACCTGTAAAGTCAACACTTCAAAGCGTGCAATTTATTCTATTAGCTAGTGAATGGTTCATTGTGGTAAAAAGCCCTTCTAAAGTGTTCGGATCCCCAAATTCGCCAACTCTTTGATGGCAAAATTTCACTTAAATTGTATCATAATGTGAAAGAGGATGTCAATTAAATCACACTTCTGCAAAGATGTCCCGAAAACAATGTTTGAAGACAAATATTGATAAAAGAATACATAATTTGGGTTTTCTGTTGTACGCAGAAAACCTAAATTTCATCAATATTCGACTTCAAACACATATGTTTTGAAAATCCTTGCAGAAACGTGACTTAAATGACATCCTATTTCACATAATGATACAGTTTAAGTGAAATTTTGCCATCAAATTTGTGGGGCTCCCAACACTTTAGAGGGGCTTTAAACATTCAAATATGGAATACATCTTGATTTTAGAGGATAAAGAGGGAGTCATTGAGAGCTCAAAAATTTCACATAAGTTTCTTTATCCATTTCATTCCAACTTGTTACCTGAGCACTTGCATTCTCTTCATGCCTTTCTTCATTATTATTTTAAAAAGTTGAACTATATTTCAGCAAAAGCATTTAGACATATATCGGGTTCTTTTTGATGTGCCATGTATTTTTGTTCATGTCAGTTTCTGCAGTTATTTAGTGTGCTGTTATCTAACTAGATTTATTTCTAATGATTGCATTCACTATATTTCATGTTACTTACATTTGATAACCTATTTTTGTTCCTGGTTATTGATTATTATTTTTATTGATTAATTAATTAAATAATGTTTTTATTTATTCTTTCATTTTATTTATTTATTTTATTTATTTATTTATTTAAAAACATTTTTTTTAGGGGGGGAGGGGGAGATTGGAAATCAAAAATACTTTAATATGTTACCTGCCTAATGAGTGATATTAGTCAGCATTTGTAAAGGATCTATTAATCTGAATGCATAACTTGTGAACTCATCTACTTAATCTATCAGTATCTCTATCTCCTACCACTTATGTATTGTGTTTATTCTTGACACAAGTGTTTGCTAGAGATGCACTTACCTCTACAAGCCTGATTACGGATAAAGCTGCTGATTAGCACTTAATTAAACAAATTGTGCACCTGGAAAAAAGAGCTTTATTCAGAAACTGGATTTTTTTTTGTCTGTAACTTTTGTTTTCCAGAAGGCACCAAAATAGAAATAAAACAGCTTTATAAATGTATATAATAATACTACCCTGGGTAAACAATACAATTATTGCAATGACGAACCTTCGTCATTGCCTTGTTTTCGTTCACATTCTGCCCCATTAATATACTTATCCTTTTCCTTATCCTTATCCTTATCGTCCGGAAATCCCATTCGTTTTGCACGTAGTGTTTGTTATTCCTAGTAAGGTGCTTTCCTCATGTCCTTTTCATTTCAAATTTCATAGGCATAGTCTCTAGCATCCCATCAAGGTCACCTACTTTTTCGATTTTCGAAATCACTCATGCATAACCGTCCAGGCGCCATTTTGTCCGTTTCTGGTCCATTTTAAGGCCTTTCTTTCTTCTTTCCTATCTCCACTATCCTAGATCCTACAAACTTCTAACAAATTCCTCTAGATAGTCTAAGAGATGTTTTTTTATCTGCGACGTTTAACCTGACCTTCAAAATGCCATCTTCGTACTCAAAATTCAAATCTGAAACCGACTTCGTCAAAAATTTATCAAGTTCTTGAAAAATTGACCCCTAAATAATCTAAAACTGCCATAACTTTCTTATATGAATTTCGTTTTGTATTTAAATCTCACAGTATCTTTATCTCATAATTACACATAGCCATGCAAAATTTCACGCTCCAATGGCTTTGCAAAACATAAATAGCGCCCTCTAAAGTTCTGGGAATTGGCTTTCTTTCTGTGGCTGTATCTCCATTATGGCTTGGCAAACCCGTACCCTTTTTTGGATTTAGATACTTGAAGAAATGCCCTTTCCAGCCATATACAAAATTATATACCCTAACACTGACCGACTTTCAGAAAAATGCCCTCCAAAGTCGCCATTTTCAAGAAAATTCCAAAATAACTTAAACTTGCTCTAAAATGGCGATCTTTAAACCTAACTCAATGAAACTTGGCAGACATATGTATCCATAAACGTGACAACTGTTTGCCAAGTTTAGTAAAATTCGAATGTGTCAGCGCAAAGTTATCGCCAAAAATGATGAATTTACTATGCATTACGTAATAGCGCGTGTAATGCGTGCAATACATTGCGCGCAGATAACAGTTGTGTCAAACTGACCGCAATTAAGTGCCCTTTCGTATGATACCAAGTATAGTATATGCTCACACAGAAAATTATGAGTAAATCGCATTTGAACAAAGGTCACTATACGAATTTCGCCGAGTTTCCGCCCGAATCTAACACGTATCGGCTAAGACGTCATTTTTTCAGACTGCTTTTTGCCCCTTAAACGACCTTTTTTTCCCTTGAAAATTCGCAGTGACATGCCGAGTTCCAATACGCAGGGCACCTCTTGGCCGGATTTTTGAAATTGGTCAAGGGGGCCATTTAAGACGCCATTTTGTCCTATAAATCTATTTTACATCACGTGTTTCGAACCATGAAATTCTCTTTCTAATGATACCAAATACGGCCCATAAAGAGACATAAAGAGAGAGAAAAAAAAACAATTTAACTCCGGTCATAATACAGATCCTGTACGTTTTCCGCCCATGCATTACACGCATTGTCTATGGGGCATATCGGGTTCACGCTATTGGCCCCCAGAACGATCTTGATTGCAATGACGAACATATGCACCAAATCCCATTGGTTTTTGCACGCAGTGCTTGCGAGCCCTTTCTAGGTTCTTTCCCCTATCCCAATTTCGTAGGCATAGTCACTACCATCCCATCAAGATCACTGTTGAGGCCTTTCTTTCGCCCTACCTATCTCCAATATCACAGAAGCTACAGATTTCGTGCAAATTGCTCTGGATAGTCCGAGAGAAGCTCTTTCGTTTGACACGTAGAAACATGGCGTCATTGCACGCACATCGTTGTGACACGATTGCATTTCTAGTTGTTGTTGTTGTTGTTATTAGTATAATTATAGATGTAGTTATTCATCCTCGCCTAGGTTAATATATTTGGTTCTAATAATGTAAAGGGGTATTTTTACCATACTCCTTCACATTCATTTCTATTATGGGGCGGGTAGATCTTTTAAGAGATTCACATTTTTTAATAATTATAGACTATTATAGAGTATTTTTTATGTCAGTGATATGAAATGAAATAGACATGGAAGGGAATGTTTCATTTGCCTTTTTGTACAATTTGTACGTATTTATCTTTAGTTAGGTGTTTCATTTAATAAAAACAAAATTGAATATAGTATTTTTGCCATAATGTTAAAAGCATTATGATATAGTGTAGTTGTATGTTTTCTTGGCTAGGTCACTTAAACACAGTCATCTGTTTTGTAATGGTGTTGTGAAGAATATTTAAATCAATATTGTCAGATGACTGGTCATGTATGGTTAGAATCCACAATCAAAATACTATCAATTTTGCTTTAAATAGTTAAACTTTATTATTTTCTTTTCTTTAAAAGGGTGTTTTTTAATTTCTTTAGCCTCCACATTTAATACCTAACATTGATAGCATTTACTCACCAAACAGATCATGAAACAGCGTCTAAAAGATGAACTCTCTGGAAAGGAAGGTCCTGTGGAGGTACCACCCCACCCCACCCCACCCCACCCATACCCCCATTATCATATACCAAAATGCCACACCCTATTTATCCACACCCTATTTAGCCACACCCTTTTTAGCCACACCCAACCTCCACCCATTGACCACAAAGAAAGCACTCTTAATGATCAGTATACCATCCTAAAACCATGGCAGCATATCATTAAAATGGCTGGGAACACTAACCTATTAGGATTCAAGGGTTGTAATATTAATACTTCAGTCACAATGTCAAGACAGAACCCTCTGGCTGACTACAGACTTAACAAATTATTTAAATCACCTGAATGGGCAAAAATCGGTCGGTTTGGGATCTGTGGAGTTGGTTTGTTGGTGTGATTAAGGTATGAAAGGCCATGCAGCTTTACGTACCGGGTAGGTAGGTAGACTAACTCCATTAATTTATTGAGCAACAAATTTTGACATCCTCATTCCACAAAAATTACCATGATTCTGTAACTAAATGAACAAACCAAAAATCAAGTCAATGTCAGTTTTCATCCTCATTCCATGATTAGATTTATGTTAATTCATTTATTTTGTACAGAATTTTATAGTAATTATTGGCACTGAATAAAGAGCTTGAAACTTGGTGCTCCATAAATTATTGAACTCGACTAAACCAGGTTTAACTTGAATGGTCCACCTGGATAGATGCAAAACACTGATAGAATTTGTTTTCACCCCATTTTGCTTGTCAAAGTAACTGCATGGCATGCTGTAAAAAGAGACACCTGCGCTGCATGAATCATCTTCAGATTTTTTCATTTTGCGATCGACTGTGGCAAAGTAGGACCTACATGTATTACATAACTAGTGGCTGCTTACATTTTGAATGTTCAAATACATTATAATAAAGATGCAAGAAATTTTACTTTTTGTACACTGTTTTTAAATTGCTTGGAGAAATAGCTAAGAATTTTAGAGAGCATTATTAAATGGATGTTTCCTTTGCACTCATATATTATAAAACATTTGGGAATCGAGAGACCTGTAAATGAGTTTGTTGTAGTAATAAGGTGTAATGTGTAGGATTTACATGGAATTACTAATTCAACATTTTCATTGCATGTACATATTTCATTAATCTTCATTTCCCATCTCGGACAAGTGTATGGTATTTGTGGTTGGGTATTTTACATGGTGTGGTACGTGTATTGGACATACACGTAGTAGTTTGGTCCATGGTTTATTGTTAAAAAGTGTGCATGTGCACGTATTGTATTAACTGGATAAAGATGAAAAATAACAGTGGCGTAGCTTCTAGTTAGGGCATATGCCCTCCAAATAAAAGACAACAGATGATTAGATATATATATATAGGGAAAGAGAGGGAAAGGGCAAAGATGACTTGAAAAGAAGACGATACGACCTTTTCCCATATCGCCTAGTCACTCCATATTATGTCGCATGATACCCATCCAATATATCTGATGCCCCCTCCCCCTTCCCCCTCCCCCATTGTCAAACATTGGCATGCTGCATGTGGCCTTTGGCATATCATAGTTTGCATGCCAGAGGGGCCTTACATTGGTATATTAATGTGTTTTTTAAAATTGGAATTCTCATGCTAATGCCCTTCTACCAGCATGCCATTGCATTGCTCCTTTACAAAAACCATTCATACTAAATGAAGTTACATGCAATTTTGTTTATATATCAACCATAAAAGCCCTTGCACCCCTACCCCATGTATAATGGCACGATCTACATCTACTATAATCATCAAGATATAACTTTTGTATATATCGAATTTGTACATATATGTACATGTAAAAATTTATTCCTGTGGGCCATTGTGTTAACTGAATTATTATTGGATTACGTATTACCGGTACTTCTTTATCTGTTAATTACATGAAATACATGAAAAGCATAAAAATGTGATGATGAATATTTTTTTATCTTTGTATGAATTGTCATTCTGAGAGATAGAGGAAAAGATGTCTTACAATGCTTCTTGAATTAAAGTTACCAGAGACTTTATTTTTTTAATAATGTGTCAGTTCATAGAGAATCTGTCAATCTGTCAATCTGATATCAAGAACAATCAGGTAGTATGTGTGCATGTTGGTGGATTTACAAACGATCTTTTCAGAAATGTTTCAAAGTTTATGCATGCCAGTACAACAAAAACAGTTACTGGTGACAACCCCAATCTTTGCCAGGAGTTTGTCAGACATAGCAATAGGTATTATGTATGCATCCTACATATATTGTCGGTGACTACCGACATACAATCACTGCAAACAGATTAATACAGTACTTCGTCATGACAAACTTGGGGAAATAAAAAAATCTGAATACATTCATGAACTGGTCTATCCAGTACAAATGACCCTAATCATATATTGTAACTATGAAAGCACATGTTCCTATACACAGGATTTAATCGTTTCAAACTATGTTTTTCCTCATTTTTGACAGGTTTTACCCCGTTTTCTGCGACCCATCATGCACAAGAAAGTGGTCCAGGTTTCCTGCGGGGAGAAATTTACCCTGTTCTTGTTTGAGTCAGGACAGGTAGCTGGATGTGGGTAGGTACATGAAGGCATTAAAACAGATCGCAGATAATTACAGCAAAAGAAAGTCTTGCTAATAACCCTGCAAAATTGTGAATATTTTGTGGTTATTTTGGAAATTTATGAAATGTGAGAATGGCATGGAATCCTAGTTTTGAGTTTGTGATAGAGAGGATAGTGAAAAGTGCACATTTCAAAATGATTTCAAATAATGAAT
Organism: Strongylocentrotus droebachiensis; assembly: GCA_035222895.1. Classification (NCBI taxonomy): domain Eukaryota; kingdom Metazoa; phylum Echinodermata; class Echinoidea; order Camarodonta; family Strongylocentrotidae; genus Strongylocentrotus; species Strongylocentrotus droebachiensis. The sequence continues at coordinate 41,177 of JAVYIG010011559.1, read as the reverse complement.
TATTATTCCAATTCCCTCCTCATTTGAATGGCAAGTTACTGAATCTTTCACTTGCCCATACAAAGATAATTGAAAAGATGTTTTTAGTGCCACAGTGAAACCTGTATATAAAGACCACTCAAGTGACACATGAAAGTGGTCTTGATAGGCAGGTGGTCTTTATGTACAGGTTCCATTTGTACAGGTTTCAAACAGAAACCATATTCATAGGAAACAAAAATTGTGTTCTTTATAGACAGGTGGTTGCTAAAGCAGGTTTGACTATATTCTAAAAATTTATTTTGTTGTATTATTCTCCATTATTACCAATCGTTTATATTCTTTTATGTTTTGAAGCTCCTAGGTTAAAATACGATGTAAACCTATGCATGTATTGAATTTTAGGTTTAAACTGAGATGTGAAAAACAAACTATTTTCCAACAAGCTCACATTGTGCTACATACCACAACACAGAGCGATCTGAACAATCAAACAAACACAATGTACAATTCTAAATATATTTTTTAAATGTCATAATTTTTTATCCTTACAGGGCCAACAACTTTGGGCAGCTGGGTAACGGAACAAGGGCAGAGATGGTATCCCCGAAGCCATTGGATGCTCCGGAAAACATCGTCAGCATCGCTGCGGGATCCTGCCATTCACTAGCCATCTCGGGTAGGCAAATCACTTGAGTTGAAAATGTTTGATTACTTTGTATTTGAGATGTATTTATGTAGTTTTTTAAATGTTATTTATTTAGATTTGACAATGTTATTTATTTGTGTTGACAAATTGGAGATTGAGGGCAGAGATAGTATCCCCAAAACCATCAGAGGAGCCAGGGACTCGTTTCATAAAACTCGTTATCTATAACAACTACTAGATTTCTATGACTAATTTGCTCTCAGCCAATCAGATGTCATGATTTCAGTAGCTTATAACAGTAGCTTGTAACTTGTTATTGATAACAAGTTTTAGGAAACAGGCCCCAGAGTAGATTATCTGCATTGCTGCTGGAGCTAGCCATTCGCCGCTTGCTTTCACTGGTAGGTAAATAAATGTAGTTCGATGGAATTGGATTATGTTTGATTATTTTTTGCGTTTATTTCTATTTTTATAACATTATTTACTTGCATCAATGTTTTTACTTGAATCCATGAAACCATTTATCTGAATTATTGTTGATTGATTTAATATGCAGTACATTGTATGTGTTTATGCTCATTGATATTTCTTCATGCTACAGTCACACCTGCTTTAGTGACTACTTGTATAGAAGGCTGCATTTTTTGTTTCCGTTGAGCAGAGTGTTAATTAAAACTTGTATTAAAGGAACCTGTACATAAAGACCACCTGCTCGTGAAGACTGCTTTTCTTGTCTCCCTTGAGCGGTCTTTATATACAGGTTTCATTGTACCAAGTTATTTTAAACAGGGATGATGTAGAAACCGTTAACAATATTTTTCTTACAGTCTACACTACAGCATTCAATTTATTTAAGCTGTCAGTTCATTGACCTTATGATATGGGTCTTGGAATCGTAGGGTTCATGTGCAGATAACGAATCGATGTCCATCCAAATAAAACTAAGGGGTCATTCTGACCAATTAAAACCTGTATGTGGTTGGGAAGAGATGGAGCGAAACGGTTCCATGTGAACATTATTGAATCAAGCTGTAAATTATGGTATAATGAATAGCGCCATCTCTTGTCACTAAATGAATTTGAGGGAAGGGGAGGACTCGTCTCTTCAATATTGATATTGTCAGAAGGTGTTGATCTATTAATTATTTAAGGATACCAAGTATGTGCATAATGACAAACATAATTTTATTGAAAAATAAAAAAAAAGAATATAATGTATTCTAAATGGTCTCCCGTTATGAAATTGTCATTACATTACATTATGTGTAAGAAACTCTTCTGATTAGACCAAGGAATTATTACCAAAAAAAAGAGGAAAAATAACCAAACAAAAAAATTGCTAAAAGTATGAAAAGATTTGAAAATGAAGAAGAAATTTATGATTTAGGATTAACAATGATATTGGAAAATATCCCAGGCAATTTGGGCACGATCTATGATTGAAGGCATAATGGCGGAAATCTTTTATCTACTGATCCTGTGAATACATCCTGAATTGAAGAGTGCCCTCTTATGACTATATTCATGTAGTCAAAGGAACTTTTTTTTTTTTCATGAGAAGCCTTTGACCTAGGGAATTACTGAGGAGGCAGTTGCTCATGACATTGCCCTCTAAATGTGAATCTGGCAAGAAACCGGATCTTTTTCCTGTAAGGGCCGTTGACTCGATCAGCCTGTAGCATCAATAGCGCCCTCTCGTCTGCAACTGAGTTCATGCATGATCCAGGCATTGTAATCGAGACCATGCATGCATGAAATTCTATACCTCCTAACTTGAAGTTGCTTTTAATGAACAAAGTTTTTCAGTACGCCCCCTTTTCCTTTTTTGTTCTTGGAGCAGACGTAACTTTTAGTTTGGAAGCTCTGGTATTGTTGACACCAATGTTGCTCTGATATTGAGATGGTGATTTGTGACTTTGTCCATCGATTTTACATTTTACATTTTACAATGCTCTTTGATAGTTTGGTACTAATTCTCTTTATTCCAAAAATAACTACTTTGATCTTTTAGAGAATTAATTTGTGTTTGAACTATAGTCTCAAGACACATTTATTCAAAATTGCGTTTGATGATTGATTAACTCTATTCCCTTTGATGTGTATTCCATATGTATTGTAATTTGTAGGTTTATTTGCATTTTTAGTTTTGTATAAGATGTAATTGTATATCAGTCTATTTTGTGTGTATAGCGCTTAGAGACTTCGGTGGTTAGCGCTTTATAAGTAACGTTTTTATTATTATTTATTATTATTGAAGATTGAAGTTATTTCTGGATATGATATTAAAGTAAATCATGAAATGAATAGTCCAATTTGGTCAGATCAGATTCTTCGCACTAATTTTTGGTATGGGATCAAAAATATTTTTGATCTGTTTTATTTTCAGTTTCCATCCTGATATCATTCAAAATTTAAAAGATTATTTTGCTGAAGTACTTTTTTGTCTTTTAAGCACCTGGTTAATTTTTGTATGTAACTGATCATTTTTATTCTTTTCTTTTCTTTTTAAGAAACTGGTGAATTGTATGCGTGGGGTATGGGGAGAGCCTGTGGAAGTCGCCGTGATGATCTTCTTACACCGCAGCGCAAGACAACCCGTCGTAGCAACGTAGTGGGCGTGGCGGGAGGGAGTGGCCATTCACTTGCATTAACAGGTGAGCTATATTATTTTGATAAAAAGATTCCTCAAAAACAAATATTTTTTAAAATTTTATTGCAAGGAGGAATATATGTTTCATTTTCATATCATCCGTTGAGAGCCAGAAGGGTATTAACTCTGTTTTAATTTTTTTTGGAGTAAATGCATGCCTTTTTGACACTCAACAGACAAAAAGGTTTCTTTAGCAGTATCAGAAACAAAGTTAAACCATGCAATATCATGTAGTATGAAAGCATGTGGGGAAGAGGGAAGGTTAAAATGATTTGGTGAAATCAAAAGTGTGATCATTGTCTAATTCTTTATGTCTGATAGGTAGTGGCCAGTGTTTTTAAGGTTGTGAGTGTTTATCCAATATTCTGCATCCATTTATTGGGACAAAGTGCCTACTAGAACTTTTGTAGATGTTGTCCCTGTAGGAAAATGATCAGGTGTTGTGATGTAGTGGATAAGTTGTGGACTTCAGAACCCAAGGTAATTATACCGTAGGTTCAAATCTCAATCGTAGAAACATCCTGCGGCACTCCACGCAGGTTATGTAAATGGATGCAGGCAGAAAGAAACTTGTGTGATGTCTCAGCACCTTGTCCATGAAGGATAATACTGAGTAATATTATTCCTTATTCCTGTGTTACCCTGGTTGTAGCCAAGCTGCCAAAGTAACTAGTGCTCAAGCATATCAGGTACCCATTTAAACCTGGGTGGAGAGTGGCAAATGTAGATTAATGTCTCGCCAAAAGGACATTAGTGTTGCGGCGGGACTTGAACCCCGTACCTTGTGATCTGCAGTCGGGTGACTTATCCACTAGACCGCAACGCCTGTACCTTTACCTTTAGCAAATTATGAGTTTCAAATGGGACTGAATATCGATTCTAACAAAGGCAGTCTCCAATTTTATCATGCTCAAGACATGAGTATCCATCACATTGGCAACTTTCATTCCTTGCGCTAAAATTAACATTCGCCAACGATACATGGACATCCGTTTTGTGAAGCCTGAGAAATCGCTCCCCAGCTCTCTTCTTCACTCTCATCTTCAATCAACTTGTCCAAACATACGCGCTTAAGTTTCAACCTGGCCGACCTGGTCACCACGGCAACCAAACCACAGAGTATACCATCCTGACGAAAAGAGAAAAAAAAATAATGAAAACAAGGCAAGAGATGGAGAAAGGGAAAGGGAAGAAAAAGGGAAAGCAAGCCAAAACTAACGGGAATGAGATATTTTGCGATGTTTTTTATGGGGGCTATCATTATACGGCGACTAATACCGCACCTGTGCAGGTTGTACACATGACTCTAGGAGCCGCGCATCGGGCTGTCGTTTCGTTTGAATGACACGGCCCGCGAACGCATGGTGGAAATGATAGGAATGGGATCATTTTCTCAAAGCATTAATCATACTAAATGTAAATTTAGTGAGAAATTTTGGGGTGTTGATGACGATAAGTCTTTCTCACAATGAATTGTTTTTGTTTCTTTTTAGCTTGAGTCAGGATGCTATAGATCCTGAAGGAATAGAGTTTTAGCAGTATTTATAAAGAGAGAGAGAGTTGACAAATATGTTATCCCATCTTCGTTTCTAAACTCATATTGACTGTAACTTTTGCTTGTTTGGGTGATTATATTCCATCACCCCTTTTGGTCTTCTCTCACTCAATTATTTCTTTATTCCTACTTTTTGTAAAATCTGTATTTTACCTCTTATCATCCATTCTGTCTTTCTCTTGTCCGTATTCATATTCTTATATCTTGTCTTAAATAGTAGTATGAAAATATTATCTAAAAAGTTGAATAGTTGCCTGTCCCTTTCAACAAATTACTTTCTTTGATTATTAAATAATATGACTGTTGAGTTGGGTTGAAATACATGTTACAGCAAGTAATCCAGGTTCAAATTTTCTGTGCTGATGTTGATTACTCATACTGTGATTTCAAAGGATAATGAATTAGTTGATATTGTAAAGTGTATAAATACTTTTGCAGAAATAGGTTTATGATTTTAGAAAGTAAGATTGTAAGAGAGATTGAGTGAGATGTAGAGAGACAGAGAAAGAGAGAAAGAGGGAGAGTTATAGATAAGCAAAAGAGAGGGGAGAGAAAGGGAAGAAAAGGCGAGAAAGAGAGAGAGAGGGAGAGATGAAGAAAGAGAGAGAGCAAAAGTAAGAGATAAAGATAAGCGAAAGTAAAACAAAGAGAGAAAGATGAGAGAAAGATAGAAAGAGAAAAAGAAAAAAAGGCGTAGGAAGAAGGGACAAACAAAGATAAAATAACATTAATTAATTTACATTACAGTGAATTGGCTTGCTCTGAAAGTGGTATGTAAATGCCCTCTTGTAAGCGAGATCCTGCGGTGAATAATGTAATGCATCCTCGTGCAAATTTTAACATAGCCGAGTCAAACAAAGTACAACTTTCTGAGATATTTCTAAAATTCCTCTAAAATTTAATACGAGGGAAAGACTTCAATGCCGAAAGTACACAAGATCTGGGAAATATCCAATTCTGACAGCCAGATTAGTCAAAATGATCTTTATACATTTGTAGATCATGCAAGTTGTCCACTTCCATTTTATGTTATTTAGGGTACACATATTATGCTCGTTCCCTCTTTTTGAAAGCACCCCCTATCTGAGGACTGCCAACATTTCCGAACCCCCCTTTTGCAGGCTTTTCGCGGGCTTTTCCTGCCTTAGAGACCCCCCTAAATCAGGAAAAATGCTCAATATACCCCCCTAAATTCAGAATAATTTCTCAGGAGTCCAAAGAGATGAGAGAAAAAACGAAAAAACACCCCCTTTTTAAAGAAATCTCCGGGTGAAAAGTCAAATACACCCCTTTTTTTACAATTCTCGGGCCGGACTTTGTCGCACGAAAAGTACCCCTTTACCGGACATTTTGGCAACACGCATGCGGTCATTCCGACCTCTGAGTGGGGGGGGGGGGGGCGGGTTCCCTCTACACCGCGTTCAATGAGATGTACAGTGTACAACTAATAGAGTTAGGATATTCTTTCTGCTGTGTCCTTGATTTTGTATGAAATAACAACTACTATGGCATCGACTTCGAGATCTGCGAAGAAAAGAAAGTTTTTAATGAAGGAAGATTGGTCTCTGAAGTATTTCTTCATAGAAGAGAAAGGTAAACCACTTCGCCGCACTTGTCACCAGAGTATGTAATGAAGGTTAACAACATAGCAGAAAAGTGCAAGCCCCAGCCAGGAGTCACACTAAAAAAGTTAACCTGATTTTTCCCATTGATTTTGTTGTTTGCTTGGTTTTTTGGGGAAAATTGGAGGTGTGTACACGTATTGCATGGTGTGTGTGTGGGAGGGGGGGGGGGGGAGAAGACCACCTACGGCCCGCCAAGTTATGCCAATTGTTAGATGTGGCCCGCGAGCTTTAAAAGGTTGGCCACCCGTGCTTTACAGTATGATGAATTTAAATGAAGGAAGGAAAAAGGTTATAGAAAGAGAATGATGGGGAATCGCAAATAAGATTGATAGGTTCATATTAAAAGCTGAACCGGGATTTGGATCAACTTGTAGAACCAGACGTTAAACAGGGATATGATTTGGAATACGATGTACTTTTTTTGTTCAGAACTATAGTGCAGGGTCATATTGTTCCCTGTTGAGAGCCAGGAGTACATTAAATCATATCATTTCACTAAAATACTATTTTTTGGGGGGTAATATTCCTCTGTTTGGAGCCAGAAGGGTGTTAACTCATATATTTTAACACAGAGTTTACGCCCTTCTCGCATTGAACAGATGGCGACTGGCTGGAATGCTCCCCAGGGAGTGGAGAATGTGCATACCTTGTATGCGGGTAAGCCTGAATCCGATGACCGGGGTAATAATATGTTTCGCGCCTAGAAACGTAGTATTAGGCGCATTATAAATGTGAGCTATTATTATTATTATTATTTGAGCCAGAAGGGCACTAGCTCATAGCATTTTAGTGTTCAAATGAACAACTTTCTGATTTCCACAGTTAAAATTGTCTGTTTGGAGCCAGAAGGGCAATAACTCATGGTAGGTTGTTGAGTGAACGACCTTCTGGCTGTGGACAGGTACTAGTGAATCGTCTGTTTTGAGCCAGAAGGGCGTTTACTTGTACACTTTAAAACAGAGTTAACGCCCTTGTGGCTTTGAAAGGACAACATTATCTGTTTGGAGCCTGGAGGGGTATACCTGTAACTCATGTACTTTATTTAAACACTGAGCTAATTCCCTTCTGGCTTTCAAAAGGCAATATACTGACCATTCGCCAATCGGTGCTGTATTTTTTTACCATTTTAATCAATCATTAGATGAGGGCTTGTAGGGAATGCTTCAGAATAACGACATGGATACTCTGGAGGAATTCTCCCTTTTTGAAATTGACAGTAAGGGGAGAGATCAAGAGAGAGAGGGAGGGAGAGAGAGAGAGAGAGAGAGGGGGAGGGGGAGAGAGAGAGAGCATGCAGACGGCGGAATAAATATGCAGGAGTAAGGGGGCATTAAAATGGGTGCATGTGGAATTGATTGATATCACCACAGCTAGTTCCTTTCCACCTTGCGTACATTCATCATCATTCATTGCCCTACCCATGTTGGAGGCAACCTAAGAAACCGAATCCACCCGCACTCCCAATGTTATTGACATTGCTCGGCTACGATCGAGACGGGTTCACTGACCAGCATAGTGTTCACCTTGCCTCAATCCCCCCTTTTCTAGCCTGCTGACTGGTTATACCCCTTTACCTAGCATTTTATACCTCTCTCTCTCTGTCTTTCTCTCTCTCTTACTCTCTTTATCTCTCTTTTGCTCTCTCTTTTTCTCTGTCTGTCTTCTATTGTGACATTGTAAGTACTTTTACGCTCATTAATAATCCTTCATCATCTCCCTTCATTCTGACTGTTTCTCAATACAAAACATACTTCCTCCAATTTTCTAGAGCTGTTTTCTCTACCTTTTTTTTTCTCTCTCTCTCTCTCCTGCTCTCTCTTCTTTTCTCTCTTGCTTTCTCTTGCTTTCTCTTGCTTTCTCTTGCTCTCTTTTTCTATTACATTTATCCATGCTCTCTTTTAATTTATATTCCACTCTTGATCTTTCTTTCTCTGCTTTCTTTCTCTACTTTCTTTCTCCACTTTCTTATACTCTTTCTTCCTCTCTTTTTTCTCTCTCACCTTCTCTTCTCTGCCTCTCACCATCTACCCCCATCCAGCTCTGCAACAGCTCATTCTTAAAGGAGGGGGGTAATCCACCCCCTAACCCCCTTCCTCCCCACACCCCACCATAGTAGGAGCGAGTTCGGCATCTGCCTCTCTCCAGTAATAAATGTCAAACCGTCCAGAAATCAGAGAGGAGAAGAATGTGTTCGCCTACAATAGGCCAGCCACATTCTTAGCCCCGGTGATCGATTATCCGTCATCATCCACGAGGAGAACCCCCTTTCCTCGCTTGACGCGGCACGACGGGCCGGCTCTCGGCTTCTTTATCGGCTTAGACACGCACAAAAAACGAGAAGAAATTTGCCTGGAGACTGTAACCCTCCTCGACAGAGACGTGAATTCCTGATCATAGTGTATCATATGTACATGCATTTATGCAAAGCTTTCAAATTGGGCCTGCTTGATTTCTTTTCCCCCCATATAGGGCTCAGTTCTGATCCCCCCCCCCCACCCTTGTTTAGCCCTCCTTTTGATATATACCAAATGACAGATTTGCTATGACTTCATTAAGATTCAAGATATAGAGGACTTCTATTTACATAGATTTACAACAAATTAGTGATAGTTACAGTATAATATACTAGGAGGTTGGAATTAGTTTGGTAATATATGATATTTACCATAAATACATGTATATGTCCATGTACATTTCACAATGGGAAGATGATGAAAATGTACTATACAGGAGCACAAAGACTTTTGAATAATCTACCTAATTCAGTAGCCTTGCAAGTTCATCTATTGCATTATGCAAACATGGTGATACCATATTAAATGTTCAAATATGTAAATGTTTAAAGTTCTTTTATCACATCTAAAAGGAAAATTTACCTGCAACAGTTTTGATGTCGACAGTTCAGACATCTTCCTCAACGCGATTCGCAAATATATGATGCTGTAATCGCCAAAATGACAACCACTGGCGATCAGAAAATTGACGGCTTACTTCAGTCTGCCAATCGCGCCTGAGGAAGATGTGTCTGAACTCTAGACATCAAAACTGTTACAGGTATGTCATATGAGATCATCGGTCATATTTACGGGGTTTAAATGATGGAGGGAATTTAATCTTGCATGGGATTAAAGCTTGGTACTTTACATTATTACCAGTCAACTGCCATTTTTGTTCATATACAGTGTATATAAAAAGTTCAGTACCATCCAAAGTCAGGTTTGAATGGTGGCAGAGTGAAAGGGGGAGGGGGAGGGTACAAACCTTTTAAGAAAATATTTGAAGAGATGTAAACTCATGTGACTGTATACAGGATTTCTAAGTACTTAATTCATATGAAAATCTTTCGTTCATCTGCTCCGCACGCATCGCACCGTGAGCTACAACACGTGAAATTCCTTACCATTTCATGCATTACCTACGCTAAATCACAGCAATAGCCTAACTGAACCCACTTTTAATACCATCTCGGCCTGAATTTTAAAGTTCAATGTTTTCTCTTTAAGATGATATAAATTTGAAATAATTTCATTCGTGGGGAAAGGTTGCACTTTTTGCTTTAAAATGTTCAAAAAAAAACCTTTCACGACACTTTCTCTATGGAGGTCAACGGATTTTCGCCCAAAATCCGTCAACTCTCCATACTTATCTTGGCTGTAGAACTGATTCGATGGCCGAATCGCACCATCTCGCATATCAAATTAAAGCAGAGAGTTTAACGATTCCAGTAATGTATCATTCATTTTGATTGGATAAGAGGAAAAGGTTGCACTTTTGCATCCAATGATTTGCTGTCTCTCATGTATGCTCCTTTTTGCGCAAGAGCATGACATATGCCACACTACACAAGTTCCATAGACGTACACATTAGCGTGCGAACATTTGCGTTGCATGTGATTTGAAACAGCATGTCTCCTCTCGGAATGTTCTTTGAACCTGTCCATTTTGTGTAGTTATTTCTATCAATATGTGAGTTTTAACCTTAAATATAGAAAGAAGAAGACATGTAGACTGTAGTAATGATAATTACATGTAAATGTTGATACATCATGGACTTGTTGTGTAATTTGCCAGTGACCATGAAGAAACACAAAGGATTTTGTAAAATTGTTCGTCGTAAACTTCAGACCCTGAGAGAGGAATGTTCCATTTGATTGTGGGGTTAGATATATAATTAGTGAACTCCTTGATATTGAATTATCGATATGAATTCAATCTTCAACAGTTTTAAAGTCTTGTTATTGTTTTTGTGTCGTCTTAGAATTTCATTAAGAGACATAAACATGCAAATGAAATCGTCCTTGTTTTATGTTCATGTTATGAACAAGACCCATTCTCCCTATTTTGTCATAATGGACGCACCCAGCGATATGTGTTACGCGCCAGTGCACACTGCGGGACTTGGTGCGAAGCTCTGTGCAGAGTTGACCGAGCCGCGCCGGTGAGCAATCCATTTTATGAACGAATTCGCCCCAAAGTTTTCCATATGTCACATCTCAAATTCTATTAGGAAGATTAGGTTATTTTAGAAAAATGTGTCAGCTGTGTTTGATACCAAACAAAAATATTAACCAAGAAAATGTCTTTAATATGTTGATTTCTAAAAATTCTACTTGGGCTATAGATGAACATATGAATAATAAGTGAGAATCCATCTGCTGAGAGCCAGAAGGTTGTTGAAACATATTCCTTTAACATAGAGCTAACATCCTTCTGACATTCAACATACAAATTGTCCTCCACCTGTGGTTGTTTTCCAAAATCCCCCCAAAAAGGATAATGTTGAACATTTTATCTTTGAATATTAGGCTTCCTGGGTGCAAGCCAAACATTTCTTGACAAACATGTTATCTATTGACAACCAGAAGGCTGTCATGTCATTTAATTTTACATGGAGATATTGTCCTTCAGCTCTAAACAGGTCATTTGGAAAATACACTGACAATTCTAGGAAAATGAATATATTCTCATGATTTAAGAAATGTAACTCTATCAGTGGACTTCCCAGTATGTTATTTTGTCCTTTGAATCCATTGTTGCTGTCTGTCTGGAAAATTCTCTTGAAGCATTGTTTACTTTGTATTTTTAGTCTGTGTCATGTTTCGAGTACATGGTCTAATGTGAAGAGTGTTTTCAGAACATGCATGTTGTTCAAAATTCAAAGAAGAAAGGATTTCATTGTTTTGTCTAGTTGTTTTAGGTACATAGAGTATAAATTAGGAGCACGATTAGAAATGTCTAGCTGTTGTAAGAAAAGTAAATTTGTGTATGCTTTAGGGTTCACTGTCTTACACTGTGGAGAAGCAAGAAGGAATTGATGTGGTTAATTTTAAGCAACCATATATGTACATAATAATAATATAATAATAAAACAGTGCTTATGAAGTGCTTTCCTCCAAAACCTCTAAGAGCTATACAAAGAAAATACAATGACAAATAATTATATATTAAACAACAAATTACAATACATATGAAATATACATCAATGTAGATCTTAAGGAGATACTTCAAATATGTAAAAGGAGATGAAATACAAATACTTGACAGCGGTGAAATGAAACAGATGACGTATTTTCTACGTGTTAATGCACAAATTAAAAACAAATATTAGTTGTGCGTATCTTCTAATTTTATGATGAGAGAAGATCTCTATTATTTTGGCTGTTAGAAAGTATTGATCGCGCTCACCTGAATTTACAATCACCTTTGTTCTCTTTCTTTCATTTTTTTTTGTAAGGTTTGTGTTAAAGGTAATGCAAAGTTTTGGGAAATTTTGAAAATTGGATGGATAGTGATTCTTTACAATTTTGATATATTTAGATGCCCCTGTGAATACATTATAAGCACTAGAAAATTTAGCCCCTAAAACATTTCTGCTTTCGAGTAAAATTGAATATCAAAATTTACTGGTGCTCCCAGTAAATTTTTGATAAATTTCAAATAGCGCTTACAGTCATACAATTGCAGCTGATGCAGCTTAGAGTATGTAGATGTGATATATGATTTCCAAACGGAAATAGCCAATCGGTCGATTTTAGTCAAGAAACATTGTTTTATGGCTTAATTAATATGGGAGCAGCTATACAGCACAAAGAGTTTAACATTTACAATTTCATCACTTTAGACTCGAATTCAACCGCGACAACGATCACTGAATATTGTAGGATCGCATATATGCTTCCAATATGTTCATTTGAACCAAATTCATGATCCAATACCAAAACTTTGTATTACCCGGTACCTTTAATATTGTTTTAATAATAATAATAATAATTAATAATAGTGGCTTGCTTATATAGTGCCTTGTGATCCACAGTCCGGTGACGTATTCACTCGACCACGACACCTCTACGGCTAGATTGTTGTGCTTTTCATTTGACACAACTTGTGAATATATACCCTGAGAAGTAGAGGATAATATTACAGTAACTTTTCTAAACAGACATTTCGATGGGAAAACAGATCATGTACCAAACACAAAAACATGTAAAGAATTCCTCCATTATATACCTCCCCCATCTCTCATCCCTTCCTTATTCATCATCTCCCACTCCATCTATCCATCCATCAAACCGAAAACTCTGACATGTCGCGGGGAAGGGGGCGCGTGAAGTGACCCTGGCGTGTTGGGGGCTCTCGGAGCGCGTTCCGGGGCCTGCCCGAGCTCCTCTTTTCCATCTCCATTGTTTGTAAATGATATTGCCATCAAAGAAACTTGGGGTCGGTATCAATTGCAGATCTGAATTAGTCATTACAGTGGTTACAGGGAAAAAGCAAGGGGAGACGCTCTCGGTTTTATGATTGTCTTAAAGGTACTATGTCCCTTTTGCAGCCAACCTCAAATTCTGTAGAACTTTGCAGGAATTATGAATATGTCATGTATGTCCTATCTGTGAAATTTAAACGTTAGCAGTGTCCTCATATTCAAATTATGCAAGGAAACCCGTTTACTCGCTAGACTTCACTGTCAAACACTATAAGTGACTGACTGGCTTATTTTCTTCTTTGATAATAGCATACAAGAAAACAGTTGTAAAGGGTAAATGAGCATTTGTCTACATCAATAACCTACTTCTTGTGATGGCCAAGATTAAACTGATTGAATCTTTGCGCAGCATAAAACGTATGACCATTCGGTACAATTGTCTGCAAATCAAGACTATTACTTTTGGGCTCTATAGCCCTAAAGTCGATTTGACAACTAATAGTCGTTATTTTCCCACTTGAAGACATTTTCAAGCCCCACCTTTTTTAGGGAAGTTCTAAATTAGTATTATCTTTCAAATGCAGTTGGAATTTAACTTTTTCATTTTTTTGGCCTGCAAATGGGACATAGTAGCTTTAAGGCGGATCGTAATCCTTGTGATCAATATGATGGTGTGTAGATGGTTGGGGTTAGCGTGCGATGACCAAAAGGTGAGTCTGACGCCCCTTCCTTGGTCTCAGTTGAGCTCGTAGTCATGATTTCTTCATAAGGGTTGTTGAGATTGATGCCAATTTGCTAAAAGCTGTTAATATTTCAAACCAAACCAAGAAATATTGTGCCTTGTAGGGCACGGTGTCTGGAAGTCTGAGCTTGATCATGTCGAATATTAGTGGAATGGTCTGGTGGGAAGGTTGTGAAAAATTGTGATTTTTTTTTTTTCCCTATGTGAAAACAAAAAGGTCTTGACTTTTGAATTTGCATTAACACATCATTTTCATACAACATTAATTACCACTGGTGGTAGGCCCTGTATTTATCATTTGAAACCTAGAAAGAAATATTAATGTTTTATGAACTAAAAAGTTACTTAGTCTAGTGTTTTGTCCTCTTTGATCTTTATGTAGTACATTCTTGTATTTTGGCATCATATTTAATACCGGTATGTTTCGATTTAAAAGAAATGACTGATTAACAAAATTCCAAGGGTGTTCTTTGATGATGCAATAGGAAAAAGGATAGTGTTTTACCCTTTTCATTTTACAAGAAAGTACATTTGGGTATAATCTAGCTTCTTGCAATGAAACATAAAACACTCAAATAAGGATTGTAATTATAAGGCATACCGGTATAGCTTTATTTGAGATGTTTCTGTATCATACAAGTCATCCTAGATTAATTCAAAAGTTTTTGAAGAAGTATCTACTAGCTTGTCTGTCCTGTTTTTTTTTCTTCTTCTTCTGCTGTCATCTGGGCATCTTTGATTTCATTTAGTTTCAATATAAACTTCATGTTTGAGGTGGTTAAAGAGCATTACAAGTGCAGAGCAGAAACAGATGAAATGAAACGAATCGCTGATTATTCTCCGGGGCAGTAGATCTGTGTTACACTCCCATCCTACTGTTACACGCTATCATCTTAAAAGGTACATCAATGTGCTGCCAGTTTAAAGGCGAGCAAAATGATAATCATCCAGCTTGTGACTAAAGCTTTTGAATGTTTGAGGAGTTAGTTTCAGCGGGGCCACCGAGTCTTCGACTCCCGACTGCGAGCCAATGTCGCCGCGCGGCATCGGATTGCGCATGGGGTAAGACGACGCAACGCTGGTGCAACAACACCGGTAAACGAGCGTCAATTTAGTCACGGGATGCCCCTCTCACCGACAATATTTTTCCTCCATTCATTCAGCGGAGCACCCGCTGCCGTGTCTCGCTAGCCCTCGGGCGAAAGGGGATGCGGCGTGCGCAACACGATAGTCCGGCCTCCGCGGCTCTCCCTTCTCCCACCTTGTGCCGCAGCCGGTGGAGCGAACAATGCATCACCCCGAGAAATTCCGAGGAGTGCGGTGCTCCGGGGCGTATCGATCAGCCAGCCTATGACTGTCTAAAGTGACCTTGGGCGACCTTGTGCTGTCATCGCGCCAGATTTTCTTACCCTCTTCCTTTCTTCCCTCCTCATCTCTGGAAACTGTAGCTCATTCTCACCCTGTCAGTAATATCGACGAGTGAAGATTTGAGGCATTGATCCGACGAGCTGAGATCCCCCCCCCCCCTTCTCCCCTCTTGCCCAGTCCCCTCCACCCTTGGGTTGATGATGCATGCAATAGATGATTGACTAGATCATCAAGGGCTTCTTGTGAATGGTTGGAGCGAATCATCAAGTCTTTGGGCTCATTTACAGCAGTTCAGGTAGCGTTTCCTGAATGATTTTACACCTGACGGGACCTGTACTGCCTGTTCAACCTTCCCAATTACACTCACTAGATATCAGTTGTTTCTCTTTCACCAAGTCTCCTCCATGTGAAGTGACATGAATGCAAATTAATGTCTTTTCTCCTTTTTAATCCCAAGACCTCTCTGTAAAAATACTTGACACCTCAAATACTTTTTGTTTCTGTTGAAGTAGATTTTTGTATTTTGTAGCTCCTGAATTACTGCAACCTTTCCAATATTAACCTGGGTTGCATGGCAAGCTACATGTATGTCATATATTTGAAGAAATGTTACAAAATACTCATCACTTGGCAAAACGAACCATTTTTTAAAAATGGAAGTGAGTGACATGTGAGGAGGAGGGGCGGGGGGGGGGGGGGGGGTCGTACAAGTACCTGCAAATAGCAACAGCTCCAATATATATTTTGTTTTAAGGCTCAGACGTGTACAGCACTGCATTTTTTAATGTCATTTTGTTGTGCCAGGGTGTTTGTCTTTTAGATGGTCTTCTGCCTCCCATATGAACAAGGTTTAAATCTCTCTCATTCCGTAGTGTCTCCTAACTTACACAAGTGACCATGAGTGACCAGCTGACCACAACATTAATATTCCCTGTTTCTCCATAAACTATGTAACTTCATATCCTCTCGTCTGCCTCCAATATCCTTGAGGGAGCTTGACCATTATCGATAGAGGTCCCTCCGCTTCATCTTCCCCGTCAGAATTAATCAATAATTCAACATTTTCTTACTGTCAGACTTAATTGATTTGGTAATATTGCGTATTCTTCTTACTTGGTGTGTTGTGTGATGTGTCCTGCTTCTGTATGGTCGAACTATGATAACGGCGCTGATAACGGCTGCCGGAGCTAAAGCTAGGGTAATAATTTCCAAAGCTCTTTTGAAGCACATAGAGATGGTATTATGCGCTATACAAGAACTGAATATTATTATTGTTATGACATTGTCCGCTGAGGGTATGGATGGTGTAACTCAATGCAGGATGATTTGAGATACTGCCCTTCTTGCTCTAAGGCCCATTACCTCTAGCTTTGAGAAGATGACACTTTAATGTTATTGTTGAGAGGCAGAAGGATGTTAGTTCCATTCAAATGAAGTGATTTAATGACCTTCTGGCTCTTAGCAGAAGATGTTATTTGTTGAAAGCCAGAACGGTGTTAATTCTATCCAAGCGATATATACTGTCCTTTGGCAAGGCATTAATCTAAAATTGCCACTCAATACCCAAGAGAGAAATGGGGACCCTGTAGGATGACGAAAGCATTTGTGTTAGTATAATTGCCTATGCCATCACAGTAACCTTATGGTAGGAATAATCCCCAGGGGTGGAGATGGTGCACATTGTGCATGAATTATCCTGTTTCCGGGGTAATAATCTCTTTAAAGTGCTTAGTGACGGTATTCGGGTTTAAGGGCTATATAAATCCAGATTATTATTGTTATTACTAATTTATTTCTGGCTCTCAGCATAAGATATTTTAATATTATTTGTTGAGAGAAAGGGTGTTAATTCTGTTCTATTCGTTGATAATTATATTTGATGAAAAATATATAACAAATTTAAAGTACATATATATAGCAGTTTACAAATCTATTTCATTTTTTGCAAAAAACTTTACCCCAGAGGAGCACCAACTTATTTATGCACCTTGCATTCTGACAACTGCAGGTTGTAAATAGCAGGTGAATGAAACACATTTCATCACCACCCACACACCTGGGAAGGAAGAATCCATAAATTTAATACATTTTCTTCATAACGACTTTACTTAGCACTGACGTCATGTTATCAAGAAAATGGTGATGCTCGTGTCGCGCTGAGAAACTGTACATTATTTTTGTTTTATACGTCACTTACACACTTTGGTAGGAATATTGTAGATAACTAGTTGGCAAGAATATAATTAATCTCTCAGAATAACTGAAGTTATTTCTAGGGGTGGAGTTTCTTTTGATGACATATGTTATGTGATTATGTCCAATTTTACACTCAAATGATTACTCAGAATGCGGATGCATAAATCTATATTTCATCAAAATATGAGCAAGATAAGTTTCTTTTGGATGTTGTGCAAAGCATTTAAATTTTAACTCGTTTAGCGTCATCGTAATAAAATTTAAGAAATTCCTTTCTTTTTTTACTACCCATCTGTTGCAATATTATTCCTCGACGGAAATATGAATTTGTTTCTATGATAATACTGCCTTTAAATAAAAAAGAAAATAAATACAAGTCGGTTGTATATTAAGATTTCTATGAAATATCTCTTTGTAAAATTTATTGGTGTAGAATCTTAGTCCCATAAAATTGAATTTAATTCGCATTAATGAGATGCATCTGAAAAATTGCTTTCCTATTATTATTTTTTTCAAATTGTTCAGATATGCAAGAGAGGGAAGGTTTATTTATGCTGCTCAATATGTGTGAAAACCACAGGAAAAGCAGCGCTGGAATCTCGCCAGTTCAAGTTGTCATCTTGGAAAATTATGAGATGAATTTTCCATTGTTGAGCAATACCTCAGAAACCTCAGAAGGAAATTTGCAATGCATTATTCCGGAGCATATGAAAGTAGAGAGAAATGAATTATTAAGCACGTACTGCAAGGTTATTTCTCTGAACATAATAACAGTTTGCTTCCCTTCCACGGTGCCTCAGTCTACAGCACTATAGGTCCTTGTGTATATCTTTGTTAAATTCTCTATCATTTCTCAGGATTCTACTACCCCACCGCAAAATTCCTTGATTATTAAATAATAATAATGATAATTATAATATTTGAGATTAGTAAGGCGTTGAATCCCATCGAGTCAAATGCTCAAGGTGCATTTTTGAAGGAAAAGAAAAGAAAAAAGAGATCACAAACATCTGCATTATAAACAAAGGAACAGAAAAATGGCGGAATATACAAAGAATATACAAAAATGAGTGGAAATTCCTTGATTATCTATGATGTTGCACTAATCTGTTTTGCTGTTTACCCTCCCATAAGTGCACCAATTTTATGCATGATTTTACAGATACATAATTTATTCATTTGTCTCTGATAGGAGCCTGAGTAACGAGGTCTTTTTTTTTAAAGCAGATGGAGGTTTGTTTCAGCCTCTGATGGCCACTTTAATGCTTTTGACTTGTCATATATCTTCTTGTCTATTCCATTCATTGAATGAATAATAATAATAATAGCTCTTGATTTTTAATACATCTATGTAAGTATGAATTAAAAAATTGTCCCATTGGTTTACAAAAATTAAGATTATACACTTTACCTTTTCATAATATTTTGATTGAGACCACAAGCTTGTTGCAAATGAATTTCATTTATTATCTAGAAGTATCAAGATTCTATTTCGACATTAGTCGTAACAATAAAAACACAGTTTCTCTGTCTTTCAGCTTTTAATTTCAGTTTCCGTTTTATTTTTCTTGATCTTATTTTTGTAATATACAATTTTTTAATGTCATGCACACTTATCTTGCCTATTTTTCTTGTATTTCAATTTTGGTCAAAATGTGATTAGATAATTGAGGATGAAGATTCTAATTCGATTAAAAAGAAGTATTAGTGGATTCAAAGAATATATAATGATAATCTTGTAATGTAATATGTGTTTTTACTAGTTTCGTATAAAAAAAAGGGATGATTAATGTATGACTTTCTTTCATGGGAGAATGGTTGACAAAGGTTGTGATTAATCAAGAGTAGATCATCATAGCGTGTCTATTTGTTAAGTCAGTGATATCTTCATCTTTATTCTCCTCCTCGTTTACATCCTAAACTTTTCTCTCCAGACAGACAATTCGTCAGGATCCTTGGCTCTTCATTATTATACGCTGCCTTTCCTTGAAAAGCATGCTTTTTAAACAAGAGAACACCTCCTTGCCCTTTCCTTCTCCGCCAGGCGCATATATATTGTCTCGACGGCCGCGTATGAAACATACTCGCATTTATTTATGCATCATAGCATATCCCTTTCGGAAAATTAATCAGCAGTCCGAAATTTGTCTGGATGCTTTTCAAGCAGCGTCTGCTCACGTTTAATGACGTGAAATCATGCTTCTTAATAGAGACGGAGGTAAACAAAGCTACAAGGGAACTCATACGCTTCCACCAGGGGAGCTGCCCAACCTCATGGCCCATCTAGGGCTGACGGTGGGCTACGATTTCACCCCGTAATTTGCAATGGAGTCAACTATTTTCCTCCAGCCAGCCCGGCTTGCTTGCGTGGGTCCTCTGGATAGCGCGTAATGCAGTGTGTCGTATTTGAGGTAAATTGTGTGATTTTCGCCGAGATCGGGTGTCCCGTACCTGATCCGCTCTCCTGCTCGACGAGAAATGCCTCGCCTGGCGGTGTACCTTTCTCTCTCTCTGCTCAGAAACCAACTCCATTCAGCATAGTGAGCGTCCAGGGTCATTGCCCTGCTAAAAGGTATACCCAGCCACTTGGATGTTCAGAAAAAAAAGTGTAGAACTAGAAGAAAAAAAGAAAAAGGATCTTGAACTTGGGGCTACTAACTTAACTTGACTGTAAACATGACAGTGTTGTCTGCAGAGAGCTAGAAAGGCTTTAATTCTCTATAAATGAAGTATTTACACTGTATATGACTTACCTAGGTACCTTATTGCTCTCAGTCAACGAGGTAAAGTTAACAACAACAAAAACTTCATTCCCAAGTTATCAAAATAAAGCGTGTCACCAACAATAGGGTGACAACACACTCCCACAACTTGGAGTTGATACCTTTTTACTTTCATCAGCTGAATAAGTCACTTTTGTAGACATTGAAAATGGCATCCAGTAGGAATTTGTAATCATGATCAGCAGTAATGAAGTTGTTGTTTATTTTGAACTTTTATGTATAAATATACATATAAGCCAACTTGTTGGCTTAATTAGATAATGCAATAAATGATGAAAATGTGAAGATTCATGCATTAAATCCAACAATTTGTATTAATTATTACGGATATTTGACATACATTACATCTTATATATATATATATAGTTTAAAAAAATACAAGACAAGAAAAGACAAGAGGCATGGATTGAACTGCAGAAGCCCTTTTGATTTATTCTCATCAGGTGAAGTGAGCATAAATCGAAAGCGCTTGTGAAGTTCAATCCATACGTCTTGTGCATTCCATCTAGTGTTGTGAATTGATATATTTTCTAATATTTTCACTCAGCATCTCTTTGGACATTGTCCCTCTTAGCATTTTTAATATATATATATATATATATATATATATATATATATAATATGTATATACATATTTATATATTGAGGGAAAGAGAAAAAATACTACTCCCAAAGATATCTATGGTAATATCTGTTTGTGTGAGATCTTCTTTTGCAATGTATTTAGTTTGTGAAGGTAACATTGAAAATCTCTTGCTTTGAAGATGGAAATTGTAGAATTATACCCAGATGTGTCTTCTTATGCTTGAATAGAAGACACAAAACAGTTTTAAAGGTTCTATGCAAATTGAATATGTCTTAGTTAATTATAAGAGAAATTTGTATTTTTTGTTTTCATACACACTTAGAAATAATAGCACTGATACTTACTCATTTATTAATATTCAGCTGAGTGTATTGTCTTTTACTGTCTGTAACAATCCTTTTTTAAAGCCCTAGATCAGAAAAAGTAAAAGTTAAACACAATTGAAGAAATTGAAAACATATATTTACAAATTAAAAATTAGAAGTAAGAATTGAAGGTATTGGAGTTTATTAATCAGAAATACATAGGCAACTACAAATTTAGTTAGAATAAGAAGTTAATTCCTAAGGTTTTAGAAGAAGGAAATGAAGGGAGTTGAAATAAAAATGAGGATAAGAGATTCTATGCAAAACAAGAAATTTTAGAATTTGACTTTTTTACAAAATTTTGTCCAAGGTTATAATTATGACTGAGAAGGAAAAGAGGAAATAAGAAGAGATCGGCCCAGGCGATAACCAGTATGAACTGTAAGTTTGTTTATAGCTATTGTATAGAGGGGAGAGGAAGTTCACAGACAAATTGCAAGGAACTGAGATAGAAAATAAATGAAAATATTCCAGAAGGCTGATGATAAAAATTGATGTTTTAGGATGAGGAACATTGGCGAGAAAGAGAAAAATGGAGGAGATAACTAGAGCTGGCGGCAGTCAGGAGAGTTTCACCTGCTTCTTGTGGCCACATGACCAAGCAATGAGGCATTGACATCAGAGCTATGTGACAATGCCCAGCCATAACCCCATCCGCGGCTGGCTGCCTCGCGAGTGTCGATTCCGCGGCCGAGGTTCAGCATCCCCTCGTAAAACGGCCCAATGTCAATACATCCGGTTAGTGAGCTTTAAAGTGACTGACTGTTGTGAAATTAAAATTGATTTTGCTCAATGTTATGCCAACGAATGTTTTCTTTGACATTGTGTCGCGCGGGGAGAGAGAGCGAGCCCCCGGGGCACGGCGGGTGCGAGTGCCATGCACGGGGGTTATCGATGCCCCCGGGCGTCTTGCCGCGAAGGTCACTGCCCTACGCATCATTCATGAGCTGGAAATACAGTCGGGCATCCCCCTCTCCATCGCGGGTGAATGCATCTCGTATTTAATCCGTTTATTGAATTAACCTCTGGATTAGGCAAATGAAACGCCCGGGGCAAGGAACATAGCCTCTCTGCAGTCAGCTACTGCTGTAGAACCCTCTGATCTCTCTCTCTCTCTTTCCCCCTCTCCTTTTCCCCTGTTGCCATTCAGCCTTTGACAATCGGGGCCCGGCCGTCTGAAGTCTCGTGCCACGGCTCTAGGCTTCCCTCAACCGGCTTCCAACTTCTCTCATTTCATCTTTATTCCTAGCTCAGTTAACACGGCTTGGAGGGGTTGTGGACTCGGTTGCATGTCTTTGCCATAATTGCTTCTCACACAACTGTAGGTACTCTGTTTACAATTGTGTTGATGTCTTTGATTGGTTACTCCATAACATACCCCACTCTCGAATCTGTCATCATTTGGTTCACCCAGCACCAGAAAGTTACACAAAAGTTGTCCAAGTTTTCCAAGAGTTTCCACTGTTTGCGGTGATACCACATGATTTCTTCATTTACTTTTAATTATTGGGAGAAAAATTATCAACAAATTCAACTGATTTGTAGAACAAATCGATCCTATGAAACAACTTTAATCTGAAGGGGGCAGGGAATATATAGCAGTGGCTGATTTGAGCAATTATTGGGAAAGTTTTTAAAAATTTGAATAATTTATTCTTATGGAGATCATGTGAGGAAAGAGAAGACAAAAATATGTCTATCTATGCAAGAAATAAATTATTGTATTTTTGACCTCGCTTGTTTTGTATGAAATGATAAATAATTCAACTTAACTATACAATGAACAAGTCAGAGGCTAATTTTCTATTTTAAGGTTAACAGTTTTAGTGAATTCACAAAGCCTGAGGCTATTTTAAAATTTGAATATTTGAGCCTTATGTACTATTTGAAAGAGATCTTTTGTTCTACATCATTTTTCTAAAATTGTATTTTGAGGACTAAAATCAAGTAGTTGATAAATAAGTACCAGGTAGTTTTATAGTCAAGTAATATCTCAGATTTGATTGCCCTGTACAAGTGCACCATAATTTGTTGAGCCTTTGTATGCTTGTTTTGAAGTGTATGATGTGCCAAGATTTGCTTTGGTGAAAAAATACAGGTTTTAGATATAACTATTCCTCTTCTTGACTGTTGAAGAAGTATTTTTTTTTTGCAGGGGAGACAAGTTCAAGACTACAATTATGGTATAGGATTATGTTAAAACATTTTATTGTGAGAAATAGTGAAATGTATGAAACTTAATACTTTGAGTGGCCAATATGTATTTTGAGTTAGTACCAAAATGTGTTTGACTTGTCATAACATTTTAAGTATCATAACTCTTTTGTATTTTATTGGATATTCCTTGAAAAATGTCACTGGTTAGTTTTTCTCATGTTTCTGTCAAGCTTCTCTCAAACCTACGATTTCCTCGCTCCATTTGATTCCATGATCGCATTAGGTAGATCCTGCACTTCTGAATAATTTTTATCTTACTCTTCCCAAAAAGATTTTTTGGAATTGTTGTTCTGACAGTCATATAGACTAAAGTATAGTCTTCAGTAAGAAAAAAAGAAGGAACTCAAATGGCCATGCCAGGGTCTGGCACACGTCCCAGCCAGTGAAAAGCCCTCTATTGGGCGTAATGGGTGAAGGTTCCACGCCCCCTCATCATGATGTTGGGCTCACGCATGCATACCTGTAACTTCAAGCTCCATAGCCATGCATGCTAAATGCTCATATCTGGCAAAACTACATGTATGTAAACTGGCAATCCTATGCAGTATTTTATGGACTTTTCACATTGAAAATCTGCCCAACTTTAGTATCAAATATACTTTTGTTTCAATATATTTTCCTCCTTAGTTTCCGGTACACGTTGATTAATTTTATTTATGATGATGAAATACTGTTTGTGTCAATGCAATAACATGCAGCAGCAGTAACAACAACTATACCAACAACAACAACAACAAATCATCTTATTTGTAATTCATGTTTGTAAGCATGGTTGCACATCTAAACAACATATCTCAGAGAATATAGCACTGCCTTTTATTTTGAGGGCAAGCTTTAAATTACATTTGAGATGAGAAGTGATTGTGTTTTGTCAGAAAATGTGTTTGAATCTTAGACGCAATTAAATGACAATTGACAATTGAAGTCATTGAAATATTAATTTATATTCATTTTTATGAAAAGGTACAGATCTTGCAGAGAACTTGGTTAATCAAGGTTTCATACACTTTTTAGTTTAATTCTCCCATGGGAAATTTCCCTGAAAGAA
Organism: Strongylocentrotus droebachiensis; assembly: GCA_035222895.1. Classification (NCBI taxonomy): domain Eukaryota; kingdom Metazoa; phylum Echinodermata; class Echinoidea; order Camarodonta; family Strongylocentrotidae; genus Strongylocentrotus; species Strongylocentrotus droebachiensis. The sequence continues at coordinate 16,711 of JAVYIG010011559.1, read as the reverse complement.
AGAAAAATCACCCATTTTAGATGAATTATCAAAATCAATAATAATGACATCTTTGATTTACCTGTTCTGCATGCATTGCAAACAGATGAAGTACAGATGTGGGACCTAGTTACCTTAGGCTATGTGCTCAGACTCTATTTTTAAGCTCACAGAGGTGGAATAGCTTCTTTTTATACCCACCTGTAATACATTATTTGTTTGTTTGTTTGTTTGATTTGATTTCTGCATTTTTCAACATAAGAGAAAGTAATATACAAACTAGGTACTGCTTGATTAATGTGTTAATCTCTTTCAGATACCGGTATATCACTGCAGTCACTCCAAAATATTCATAGTAAAAATTGAAGTAATAAAAATATAGTCAAACCTGAGTATTGTCTGGGGCTGTTTTATTTTCAAGCAATCTGCTTACAATGAAAGTCTTTTTTCCGCGAACAATTTTATAATGTCTGATGAAATTTAGTATACATGACAGTTTATCATTTTTTTTGTTTTAATAACAATCATTATATATATATGTTTGCTTATTTATGTTTCACTGCCAGAAAAAAAATAATTGTATTTTATATCACTATTGTTATCGAAAAACTGTTCTTATGTGGGAATACAGAAGAAAATCAAATCAAATCAAAATCAAATATATATTATTAAAGGTAATACAAAGTTTTGGAAAATTTTGAAAATTGGGTGGATAGTGAATCTTTACAATATTGATATATTTGGATGCCCCTGTGGATGTATTATAAGCACTTAAAAAATTGGCCCCTAAAACACTTCTGTTTTCGAGAAAAATTGAATATAACAATTTACCGGTGCTCCCGGTAAATTTTGATCATTTTCAAATAGCGCCTATGGCCGTACAATGGTAGCTGCGACCATGAAAATCTCAGAATATGTAGTTGTGATATATAATTTCCAAATGGTTATAGCTAATTGGTCGATTTTAGTCAAAAAACATTGTTTTATAGCTTAATTAATATCTTGATCTTGAGAGGGAGCTATACGACATAATAAGTTTATTATTTACAATTTCATAATTTTAGACTCGATTTCAACCGCGACAACGATCAATGAATATTGTAGGAACGCATACGCTTCCAATATGTTAATTTGAACCAAATTCATGACCCCATACCAAAACTTTGTAATACCTTTAACCAAAGTTAAAATACGTTTAATCATATCATAATAGTTATGCCAATTATTAAGTGTCTGTCTGCAGCATCCATTTCAAAATCTACACTGATTCATTTCTTTAAAATAATTCTATAGTTTAGAGGTGTTGTCTCCCCAAGAGTTTGTTGTTTTCTAGGTTTTTACATATATGGATCGCTGTTCAGATTATAATAAATTTAATTTATAAATTTAATTTGTTTAAACTTCTTTTATTCGAATTGTAGTTTTGGCAAGTCACAAATTTAGTAATTAAACACCTCAAAATATACCTCACTTCAATTTAATAATGTAATAATGATAAATATCTTTAATAAAATCACAGTTTCCACAAGTTTATGCGGTAGGCTTATGCAATGATGCATTTTTACATTGTTTGATTTTTATTGATGAAAATTTGACGATTCATAGCATTTCGTTCCTAAAGAATATTCAATAATTTATCATTACTCTTTTTGTGTTTATCAAAAGTCTTCCTACTGAAGTCATTGACATATACACTTGGGTTCAATTGTAAAATCGTAGGCTAAGCCAAGCCCATCTTACAATACATATTGCTTGCCTCATCTTGCCGTGCTCAGGAGAATATGTCTGCCCTATGCCCCAAAGTTTCAAAACTGGTATTAGAAACCAGATTCCAAATTTGATGGGGACCCAACTCTCTCTCTCTACCACTCTCCATATCTCATCCTCTCTTCCTGTCTCTCTCATCTCTTCTCTTCTCTCCCCAGCCCCACCCCTTTCCCCACTCTTCATATCTGTTCTGTTGGAGTCCTACGCCTCCTTTGCACAATTTCAAGTAGTTTTTCATCTTCTTTGATCAATTTCAAGTTTGTTTCCAATGCCCCTTTGAGGTTCCTATCCTATGTACCTTAGATGTAAAGATCTGTGGAACTAAATGTAAGGATTGAGAAATAACAGTTATCGTTTGGTGGTCGTTGCCACAACTTGTTTGATCTACCCTAGTATAACTTCCTACCCCTGTATACAGATCAAGTTCAGATCACACTCCAAGGACAGAGGCAACACACAGGGTCAGACATTGGGTCACTTTTCTTGAAAGTTAAAGATACCACTTAAAGGTAATACAAAGTTTTGGTATGGGGTCATGAATTTGGTTCAAATGAACATATTGGAAGCATATGCGATCCTACAATATTCACTGATCGTTGTCGCGGTCGAAATCGACTCTAAAGTTATGAAATTGTAAATAATAAACACTTTATGCTGTATAGCTCCCTCTCAAGGTCAAGATATTAATCAAGCTGTAAAACAATGTTTTTTTACTAAAATCGGCCGATTAGATATTCCCGTTCGGAAATTATATACCACAACTACATATTCTGAGATTTTCATGGTCGCAGCTACCATTGTACGGCCGTAGGAGCTATTTGAAATTTATCAAAATTTACCGGGAGCACCGGTAAATCTTTATATTCAATTTTTCTCGAAAGCAAAAGTGTTTTAGGGGCTAACATTTCTAGTGCTTTTAATACATCCACAGGGGCATCCAAATATATCAAAATGTTAAAGAATCACTATCAACCCATTTTTTTAAAATTTCCCAAAACTTTGTTATACCTTTAAAGGTATAGACAGTTTGGGAAACGCCCCCCTCTCAAAAAATGAAATGGAAGCTCTTATTAGTTATTACCAATCATGTGAAAGAATATGTTTTGACTAATACATGATGAATCAAATTTTGCCAGGATACCGCTTACTAATTGATATATTTGGTACATTATTATATCTATTTGGTACATTATTATATCTATTTGGACCTGATAGATATTGCGCACGTGTCGCTCACGTGTCGTGTAGTCCCATATACATCTTTCTGTGTACAGTGCTTGTAACTTTACCAAGACTGGGCCGAATTTCTTAACATTTTGATGATTCCAGAACCTTGCAGTACACACCAATACTTATATGCTAGATGATCAACCTTTTCTGATCGATTCCACAACGTTTCTTACACAATGCAATCGCATGATTATAACTGGTCTTTATCTTTAAACTGAAATATGTTACCTCAGAAATACTTTCAAAGTAGTTCAATAGATTCATGCATGCTTGAACCATTTTAAGCTTGTTCAAAATATTGAAGGATAAGTCCACATCCCAAACAGGTTTGATTCTAAAAAAGAAGAAGAAGAAAATTGATTCAGATCAAACGAGCTATCGACCATGATGGGAAGAAAAGTTCCACCTGAATAAGACAGAACCATATTAGAATTAATAATGTAATCTTGCATATAGTGTTTTTTAACGTTGATGGAACAAATTTGTTCTCCATTGAGCTCATCCGATTTAGTTTAATTTTCATTAAATTAGCATCTCCATTATATTTCAATTTACTATTTTTCAACGATTGATTTCAATTGTTATTACTTCCTTTTCTTCCAGATTCTTTTTTAACAATACCATACTATAATATAAACAAATGAAAAGAAAAATACTCATAAAAAGTCCACATCATGACTCAGCCCGCCAGAATGAATTTAGTTATACCAAGTGAAACAAAGTTGGTTGCTATATTTTTAGTTACTGGTCCTTTAATCTGTAGAATGCTGGATTCACAGTGACAGAGGCTGACCTTATGACCTGCCAAGTGACCTTAATCTTGACCCCATTAGGTGTCCAATGCCATTGGTTCGCTGGTAGGAAGATCAGACAGGCAGTGGATGATCTCATGCATGCCAGAGTTTGGGGTGGAGTAGGGAGGAAAGGGGGATTTGGGTTGGGAGAAGAGGAATGAAACAATCATAAGTAATACAAATTAAAAAGTTTGGAAATAGAAAAAGGAGGAGAGGAAAGAAGAGTAAGAGAGAGAGAGAGAGAGGGGGGTGGTGGGGAAGGGAGTGAGTGAAAGAGAGAGAGGGGGGAGGGAGAGAGAGATAGGAGAGGGAGGGAGTAAGGGAGAGAGAGGGGGGGGGGGGAGGGAGGGAGAGAGATGGTGAAGGGGAAGGTCATCAGACAAGTAGGGGATGATCTCATGCACACCAAAGATTGGGGGTGGGGGGGGGGGGAGCTATTGCCTAGTATTTGTAGTGTAAGTTATTGGAATCGTAAATATAAAAATGGAGGAGAGATAAGAAGAACGAGGAGGAAGAGGAAGAGAAAAATGAATCATTGTATGAAGACTGAGAAAAAGCTACATGTGGGTGAATTAGAAAAGGAAAGAAAAAGAGTGAGAGAAAAGCTTTTTCTGACGACTTTAAATCAATTTAATTAGGAGCTACCCTGTCACATTGATTGAGTTTACAGATGTGAACTTGAAAATCACAGAATTAAATTTTCCTCTGAAATTCGATCCTCAAACCAGTTGAGAATGGTTTGCTTAAAGAATGGTTGGTATTTACAATAGATGTGTAATTTCTATGTTTAGACCCAAAGGACCAACTTTGCGCATAGAGACATGTTATTATGCTTATGCATTATGTGCTATATACCAAAACGTTTAACTAGTTAATTAGTGTTTCAACATTTCAGGAGTTTGTTTTGATGCTTCAAGAGGAATGTTCGATTGGTTTTGACTGATGTATTAGATGTGTTTTTTTTAGGATGATTATAAATGGGGGAACAGAGATGTATGTAATTTCAGATGCATACATTGTTTAATTGCAGGAATTATGAAGACTGAAGAATGTAAAATAATAAAGATAATAAATATTAAAAACATGCTTATTAAGCGCTTACCACAGAAGTCTCTAAGAGCTATAACAAACAAAATACAATGATAAACAATTAAATATTTGACAAAACAAAAATTACAAATAATTCTACAAAATACATTACGTATAAAATATACATCAATGTGAACAGAATAAGTTAATCATCAAAAGCAATTTTGAATAAATATGTCTTCAGACAAGTTTTGAATTGTTTAATTACAGGAGTTATGAAGAATAAAGAATGTAAAAAAGGGAAGAAAGGTAGAAAGACTGAAGAATATAAAATGTTTGAGATATCAATACAAAGAGCAGGAAGGGGAGAAACCCTGAGCTATTTTGAAAGATAGAGGAAGAATAATGTTTGTTACGAACATCATGCGGTTATATCAACAGATGTGAAAAGTAGCAAAAATGTTGCTCAATACAAAATATGATTGGAGAAGAGGGCGGGGTAAGGAGACAGATTCAGTCCAGCTCCATAAACATGTTGCCAGATGAGAGCCAAAAGGCTGCTGATTCTGTGCTAAGAGATATGAGTTAATGCCATTTTGGCTCTGAACAGATGACAGGGGTGGGTGGATCCAGGGGGTTTTCCCTTCCAAAGAAAATAATATCAGGAAAAATAGCTAAGAAATATTTACATAAATGTTCAGTTTACGCATTCAGAATGTACCATAGAGCATGCAAGCCTGATAATTACCCGATTTAAATCGGTTTTTCAATTTAAAAAAAAATAAATCCACATTTTTGTCCTTCTTTTTTTCCCCCTGGTTTTTTAATTTTTATTTCCAGATTTGTTTGTTTGTTTGTTTCTTCCCCGATTTTTACTCCCTATTTTTCAGATTTTTCCCTATTTTCCCCAATTTTCTTACTCTAAAGGGGGGAAATGTTGTTAGATGCCATTCCCCCCCCCCCCTTAACCTTTTTTTTTTTAATTAAAGGGGGAGTGGTTGAGGAAGAACAAAAACCCCTGAGCATGTTAGGTTAAAAATTGTCCCGGCCATTGCGGGCCCCCGCTTTGCGCTCCCAATTTTGTACATTTTATGCCCCCCGCCCCCTCCCCCCTTTGGAAAATCCTGGATCCGCCCCTGGATGTCATATTGAAGAAAAGCAGATCTGTTGATATTTGACAAGTGGTCAGGCAAAGAAAACATGGGGCAGAATTCTGTCTTACAAATTTTCATGCCGAATTTCTGAAACTCTACAAATATGGTTCATCTTTGGTAAGTGTATTTCTGCCTTAAAGCATCTCGAGGAATTGTTGACTTTTCTTTTTACATCATGTTGTTTTCGATCCTTGCCATCCCTCAGTGGTTGACCACAAACTCAGTTTTAAAGGGCTGAATTGAGAGAAAGGAAGAGTAGAGAGAAGGAAAGAAACAGTGACAAACAGTTGGCAAAGATTCATGTACATCTCAAGCAGAAAATGAAAACTGAATAAATTGGAATTAAATGTAAATTTGAATGAAACAAATAAAAGACAGAAAGAGAAGATAAAGGGTGCGGGAAAAGGGTAAAGAAAACAGTGACTTTTATTAATAGAGGAGATGAGATTCATCCTGTAGAATAACAAAATGTTTTTCAAGGGCTGAGCCTGGCATCAAATTAGTAAAGATTATGTTAAGGGAAAGTATATAATGAATGAGTTAGAATAGGAGTTATGTTGAATAGGGTTGGTATATATATATACCGGTAGTAGAATGGACCTCTTCCCCAAAACTCTGAACTTCATTTTACCCTCTCTAAATGGAATTCCAGAGACAGATTGTCGCATTTGACTTTCAGCTTGCCCCCAATCTTGACTCTATAATCATCCCAAGGCTATGGGTGCGAAAAGAATTTTTGAAAACTTTTGGAGAGAGATAGAGGGGAGGGGAAGAGGAGAGAGAGAGAGGGGGGGGGGGAGAGAAAGACAGAGATGAGGAGGTTTAAAGAGCAAAATTCTGTTAATTATTAAAATGAACTAGAAAATTATTTTGTTGATGAAAGTTGAGCTTTTGTTTCTATCAAGTATTTTATTTCTGATGTGTAGTTGATATTTACCAGAATTTCTATGAATATTGTACGTCTGGTTGTTGCGTCTATGTAATATGTATTTTCATGAAATGGTCAAACCAAGTTTAGTTTATGTCATTAACCAATTGTTATATCTCTTTTGCTTATCCTTCTCTTTGTATGACCCCCTCCCTTTCTTTAAAAACAAATCTGTCACTCTCTCTCTCTCTTTCTCTCTCTCTCTTCTGATTTTCTCTCACTTTCCAATATCCTCCTTATTCCTTGATCTCTGCAGGTAAGCAAGTACAAAATGAAAATTATTAACAGTTTCACTTGAATAAAAGGTAAGTAAAAAGGATGATATTTTAACATACATCTCTTATTTTTTTATTTTTTTAAAATGTTAATACTTCTTGAGTTTGCTGCTAATCTTATTTAATTGTTGGAAAATTGTACATTAGTTTTATTTGTGCTTCAATGTTGTGACAGGTGATGTATTTATCCCGTGCTCTATGGACAGCATCGTCTCTTATCTAGTATTTTAAAACTTTTTATTTAGCGGGGGACCCTTTTATGATATTGTATACTGGATGACAAGTCGAGACCCTTACATGTGGATACCAAAATAGTAAGGAACTTCATAGAGGAGAGAGAGATAGAGAGATTTTGAAATAGGGAGGGAAAGAAGAGAAAGAATAGAGAGAGAGAGAGAGAGAGAGAGGGGGAGGAGAAAGGGTTAGTGCTCATTAAAATAACAGTTAAGGGATTGTAGGTGGGATGGGATGTTATATCTTTAACAAATGTTTTAAGACTTATTGGTGTAATGTCTTAAAGAATGTTGGAGGGACTTTTTGGTGTGATGGCCCAAGAGTAATGCCAGAGACAAGTGGTGATAGGTCTAGGATCCCCAGAAATGCGTGTCGGGTCAAAAGCCGGGACCTCATCCCAAAACAGGAGCTATTACATCAAGCGAGCTCACTCCCCTCGGTTTCTGCTATCGGTGTGTGTTGTAAGTGTGCCAAGAAATAAGATACATTGGGAGAGAGAGAGAGAGAAAGAGAAAGAGAAAGAGAAAGAGAGAGAGAGAGAGAGAGAGAAACACACACACATACACACACCCTCACACACAGAATATGAGAAGTGGAAGAGAGAAAAGCAGGTGAAAGGAAAAGAGAACTAGATATTCTCTGTAATTTGAATCTAAATCATTTTTGTTTATGATTTTATATTTATATGCTTTCTACTCTTTCTTGGCAAGCTGACAGAGAAATTGATACATTTTGTATATGTTCAGAATGTATGTATAGTTTGGAAATATTTGTGCACATATACTGAAAGGATTGATTTAATGGCGAAGAATCATGCACTGTACTGGATTTTTTCTCGCTCCATTTGAACTGTAATGTATCAACTGATAATCAGGGTGCAGGTTGCCCTAAAAAGTGAAGAATGGAGAGACAGCAACATTTAGTGAAAGACTGCCATCTATCAGGCAGGAATGGGCAGTAAGCTCTCTGAGCCCTTTCAATTTTTCTCCATACAGATGAGAGTTTAGTCATGTTATGAATGTTTTAATTCAAAGAATTTAAACTGTGATTGTTCTGCTAACTGGAAAGCCGTCCTTGTTTTTCAGAAAAGCATAATGGGAGAATTTTTTTTGAACAGAATTATGAGAGAAGAGAGAAAGAAAACTGAAAAATCAGTGACACAAAGATATAGATTTAATGCAATAAATGAATTTATATACCTCACTTAAGTAATCCAGCCATCTGATTGGTCGAAATTGCACTCATAAACTTCAACTGTTCCTGTAAAATTCCCGGTAACCATGCTTAAAACATTTAATATTTTTAATAACCATGGTTATTAAAAAAATAGGTCAGTCTCCATGGTTACCCCATAGGTTTACATGTTAAAAAATGGTTTGAGCGATGGAGGATACCGTATGTGTGCGAATAATTGGTCGGTAATTTCAATACAATTGAATCTCGATCGATCTTACCGACAATTTTATCTTGCATTGTTGACATGAAGACGAAAATAAACTTCCAAAAACAAAAAAACAACATCTGCCGATAGATCTTGATCTAAGTTTGTGCCAATATGCATTGCAAAAGTAAAAGAAGAGTCCGTATATGGAGCTTTTGCGAAGCATTCATCACACGCGAAGCCGGTTTCAATCCATTTTAATGTATATATCGTACAAAACTGCCAAGCATGTTAATAGCGCGCGATGGCCGAGAGGTCTGAGGCGCTGACTTTAGATACATCACCTTTTGTACGCAAGAGTTCGAATCTCATCTTCGACCAAAAAAAAAAGTATTTTTTATTTTTTATTTTTTTGTCTATTTTTTTTCGGCATATAAAAGTATTAATGACTGCTTTAATATTCGAGAAATAGTTGTTTTTATACGCTCTCGGGAAGGTTACAATTGGGCTATTCCCCTCGGCACGCCTCGGGTAATAGCACAATTCTAACCTTCCCTTGAGCGTATAAAAACAACTATTTCTCTCAAAGCAGTCATTAATACTATAATATAAAATAAATAAATAGAATTGAAGAGAACATAAATTACAACAATTTCTGATGGAGAAGAATAAAAAAAAAGACTTTTTTGATCAAGAAGTAGAGGAGAGAGAGAGAGAGACGGTGGATGGGGGATATATCTAAGTAGTGTAGGATAGATAAAAACAAAAAACAAGACAAATGAAGAGATCAGGAGAGATAACTAATTATAGTGATGGAAAATAGTCATAATAGAATTAGAGTGTAATGAAAGAGAGAGAGAGAGAGAGAGAGAAAGAAAGAGAAAGATAGAGAAAGATGAATGCATGGAGCTGGAGGGGGCATATATATAGGGAGAGATGGGGATTAGGTATCGACAGAGATGGAGAGAGGAAAATGGTAACGAGAGAGAGAGAGAGAGAAAGGGAGAGAGAGAAATAAAGCAGGAGGGGTGGGGGTATAGAAGAGTAGCTGAATAAATATTCCTAGGGGTTACCAACGGTCAAGTTTACTGGAGAGATGGGAGAGACATGTAGTTCCATACAGAGATGGATGTAAAGATTGGGAGATAATAAGTGTGTTAAAAGCAAGAAGGGTGTTAACTATGTCGTCGCTGTTTTCACGAAGTGACGGTAGTGAAAAAAAATTGCATTCACTTTGCGTTACGTTTTTCCTCACTACCGTCACTTCGTGAAAACAAGGACGATGTGTCAAAGTATATGAGTTCATACCCTTCTGGCTCCAAACGGATGATGATTGAATTATATCCTAAGTTAAGGGAGATAGACCGAGGGAGAGAGAGAGAGAGAGAGAGAGATAGAGAGAGAGAGAGAGAAAGTGGGGGGGGGGGGGAGGGAATAAATGCATAAAGCTTAATATAGGTGGTAAAGGAAGAGATGGAGATATAGGAATAGGGGCATTAACAGAGATGGAAAGAAACTAATATCAGAGAGAGAGAGAGAAAGTAAAAGGAGAGAGAGAGAGAGGAGAAAATAGAGAGAGAGGGGGGGGGGGGGGGAGAGGAGGGAGAATAAATGCATAAAGCTAATAGAGGTGGTAAAAGGAGAGATGGAGATAGGGATAGGGGCATTGACAGAGATGGAAAGAAACTAATATCAGAGAGAGAGAGAAAGGAAACAAAGATAGAGAGAGCGAGAGAGAGAGAGGTAGAGAGAGAGAGAGAGAGAACAGAGGGAGGGGTATAGAGGAGTAGCTGAATAAATATTTCTGGGGTTACCGATGGTCAAGTTTACTGTAATCAACCATTTGACAAATTGATCTTGGGAAGCCTGGGGGTCGTGACATCATGCCTGAACTCATGAATTCCATTACGGCTTATTGCCTCAACTTAGGAGCAGCGTAAGTGGAGGGAAAATACAGAATTTTCTGACATGAGGCCCATTTCACATTGCAGTAAAAAACAATTTGAAATACCATTTTCACTACTTGTAAAACCCATAACAACTGCATGTGTTTGCTTATTCTGTTTTGGTGTGTGAGTTGTGGGAATGGGTAACTTGTTGCTGCTCTGCTTGTGTTTACACGGAAGCGAAAAGAGTCACATGACCAGAAAAACGCAATGGTTCATCAGTCTTTTGAGCATTTACAACCGGTGGAGTTTTGGCCGGTCAGAATTAAAAAAAAACATACTCCAGATGTGGGTCTTTCAATTTGGGTTTGTTTTGTGTTTATCTTCGTGTTTATAGGTGGTTGCCTAGCAACCTCTGACAAAACTCTGAAATGTGAGAAAAACTGACGGTTTTTGCTTGCAGTGTGAATGCAGCTATGGTCATAAGAGGTAGGCTATTCTAAGTTAAATGATTGTCTACACAGCTGGAGTGCTTTTCTGGTAGTAGTAATGGTTGTTGGACCTTTTACTATTCTGGTAGTAGTAATGGTTGTTGGTCCTTTAAAAAGTGATAAAATTGCTTGTATGTTGAGAGAAACTTTACGCTCTAGTGATTGAGGGGGGGGGGGGTATCTGTCCGAGAGGAAATTAATTACTCCTTATTGCCTTAATTAGGAGCAGTGTAACTAAAGGAAAAATACATAATTTTCTGACATGGTCATGAGAGGTATAGGCTGTGCTCCTCTGAACAAAGTTTGTGGTTGGTCATACAAATACAAAGAGAGAGAGAGAGAGAGAGAGAAAATCGCCACAATTACCTTTAATATTTACATATTATTGTTTATTGATATGTACAAAATTACTAATTGAATACATCTGTGGTATACTATGCTGATGGTTGTAACTATTATTGTTTACAGATATGTACAAAATTACATGATTGTACACACCTGTGGGTTACTATGCTGATGGTTGTGGTAGGCCATGAACATACAAAGAGAAAGAAAGAGACTAACTTTTACATATTTTTTACAGAAATATACAAAGTTAGATGATTGTATACATCTGTGGTATGCTATGCTGATGGTTTTGGTATGCCACAAACATAAAGCAAGGGAGACCAAAATTGCCACAATTACTTTCAATATTTACATATTCTTGTTTACAGATATGTACAAAATTACACATTGTATACATCTAAGGTATGATTTGCTGTTCGTTGTGGTAGGCCATACAAATATAAAGAGAGAGACAAATTGCCACAATTACCTTCAATATTTACATATTTTTACAGAAATATACAAAGGTAGATCATCAGATAAAACATGTTCCCTGAAAAGCATGGCTCTTCAATTGCCTTCATATTCTAAATATGTCATGTAACATCGTAAAAGTCAGGACGGATTTTTACGCCACGTGTTTGTGTAGTCCCATATATACATCTTTCTGTGTACAGTGTTGATGATTCCAGAACCTTGCAATACACACAAATAATTATATGCTAGATGATCAACCTTTTCTGGTCGATTCCACACCGTTTCTTTCACAATGCAATCGCATGACCAGAACTCAACTTCGTCTTTAATACTTACATGCTAAGAGGCAGATCTGTGTTAAAGTGTACCTTTTATCTTTTAAACTTTATTTGTTATTTTTATGGTAAACTAACAGCTTTGCCATTTATTGGAAGACAGAGTTGGAAGGCAGAGTATATACTATAACTGTATACAAATAGTTAAAATGAGATATGAAAGTGTTGTCATCCGTTTCATCATTATGATATAAATGTAGGAAATTATTTTGAAAACAGAATGAATAATACCCATATCTTGTCCTCACCTAATCAGGAAATAAAATGGAATAAGTTTTATGCCAGTTTTGACATTCTTAGGTTAACTTATTTATTTCAATTATGGAAAATCCTCATTCAGAGATACTGTTTTAAAGTTTAATGCAGATTCCAGTAACTTGGAATCAAATGGGGCATTTTTGTTCTTCTTTTAAAGGTGAATTTTGAAATGTTAGCTCACTGTTTCAAGAAGTATAGGTCTACAGGGTCATACATATATGTGGTACAAGTAAAAACAGAGTGATTTTTTTTAAAGCATATTTTATGTTTATCTTTATTAACTTTTGTTGTGATTTTGTTGTGATTAATTTGTACTTTTGTTGGTTGACACCAAAAAGCATGTAATGAAAATGAAAAAGGATGAACAAATTTTCACAAAATCATTTTTTTTTTGTAGACAGAACTCCTAAACATGGACTGCCTTTCTTGTAAATTTGCAAAATAATTGTGATCAGTGATAATAGGTGATAGAAACTGAAGAGCTGAAAAAGACCCTTATTTTAAGCTTCCTGTATGTTTTCTCTATTAAAAACACACAAAAACTCTTCATTTCCTCTTTATTTCTTATTAAAAAGGTACCGTCCATTTTCATTTGACTTGGTTTATCATTTCACATTAATGGATTCACAGGACAAATTCCCTAAATCAGGGATGGTGTGAAAACTACCAACCCTATGTATTATTCTTGTTTTGTCTTCTCTTTCCCCCCCCCCCCCCCCCGTCCTCCCGAGAGTATCCCTGGACGGTGGAGGTGAGAGAACCGTAGCTTTTGGCGGTTTTGCTTGACCGCAAGCTTGAGTAATGATACAATGACCTCAGGAGATTTCGCTGGACGTTGGCGCCTGTGGCCACCCATCTCGTGCCATGTTTCACTTTTTTCACCGTTTCTTTTTCACTTCTTTCTCCCAGGGACATGTTTTATTCTCTCTCTGAATTATCTCTGATTGTTTCCTTTATAAAGCTAGCTGTCTACTTCTCTCTCTCCCTCATGTAAAATAAAGATTTTTGTATTTATCTTGTAGCATTTGTACCATTTTGAATCGCAATTTTTTAGGGGTTCAATATTAGACCGTATCACAGACATTGACAACAAGAGGGCCATGCATCTCAGATTTGTAAAACTGGAAACATTATTAAACAATGCCTTTAATATGAGGTGTCCAGATAAGGCTCAACTGAACTCACCCCCTCTGCTTTAGAAAAAAAGAACTTTGTGTAAGGTATCCTTTAATATCAATTTTATTTTGAATAACTTATTAGGTGAGTGAGCATGTTGGGAATTAACATTTTCTTGTTTGGAATGTCTTCCAGTAATACCACCTGGAGTTATTTGTAGATTTCCCCAAGAAAAAATACCATATAAAAAAAAATGATGCAGTTGAGAGTTATAATACCTCTTGAGGACTGTGAATGAGCTCTGAAATTCAAAAAGTGCACCCTAATATGAAAACAAACAAAAATTCTTTAAAAATGACTGGGAGAAATAAATCTTACAATTCCTGTATTATTACCGGTAAATATATAATGAAAGTTTATTTGGACATAAAAAGGAAACAAAACAAAAATAATATGTTTTACATTACATTAATTTAAATGTGAAAGAGCGTCGCATTGGTTATTTCACAAAATCTATAAGGATATGACTTGAAAAGGCATTTAAGAATCATTACAATATCTTTTTTTATTAAGGACTTTTGTCTTTGGAAGAAGCAAAAGTGGAATTCACAGAAAGCTACAATGAGTGTCTGGTGGACTGCCTATCTTTCGAAGTTTTATTTAAACAAAATTATATATATTGACAAATTGATTTGGTAAATGTGAAACTTGTCATTTTACTCTTAGCTTAATATGAATAATGATAGAACCAAGAAATATAGATTGTACTTTGTTTTCATACATCTTCACACAAAAAAACAGGGGGGGGTATCATTAACATCACAACATTGCCAATTTGATGATTTTACACATAATGAATGAGTAGTGGTCACATGTTGTAATAATAATAATAATAATAATAGTAATAATTGGATTTATATAGCATTTTTCCACATGTTACAAGGTTACAATGTTATAACAGACTTTAAATCTGAAATACAAGAACTTAATTCCATATGTACAGTAGCTAAATAAATTTGATATTGATCAAAAGAACTCTTTCAGAAAGGATGACCTGAAGTTCATGGTGGCGGGTGATTAATTCATTTTCTCATATTATTTGTTTTAAACTTATTCTGTCATATTTTGTCTCATGTATAACTTTCAAAGAAATTTGACTGAATTTCTTTTTTTCCCGCTTGACATGGCAGCCTTATTTCTTGTCCTAAATCTGAATCAAAATGAATTAAATTTTTTTGTCTTTCTATCATATTTGTTATTGTAGATATTGCTGTGCCCTCTAACACTTAGAATTGATTCAGTTATAGGTCATTGCTTTTTGATTTGCCCTTTTATTCCCTCCATATTCACTTCATCTTCCGAGCTCAAGTATCCTTCTCCTGTGTTCCTTAAGTGGTCCAGAAGTGTTGTCATTTCTAATAAACTTTCAAATAAATTGCAGACTGGCTCGACTGAAATATAAATAGGTTGGAGTCCCCACACAAGATGGCCTGCACTCGAAAAAGTCCCATATGGTTTGGACTGCTCAAGAACAAGGCTTGAGTTTGTGTGTTTTATTTGATTGCAGGTGCGTGAAGAAATTTCCGGAAAAGAAATGATGAAGTGTCCCTTCAGAGAGGATGTGTCGGCTGTTGGTGGATGGGTTCTGGAGAGAGAAAAAAACCATTGACCCGTCCTTTGTTGTTTGATATTGAAGGATACCTTACACAACCTGGATGCACAAACTAGCCTTGTTACAGGTGTAAGGGTATTATCCTGGAGACCGGAGTCCCTGGGGAGTTGGGGGTATCGAGATGAGAAGTGGTAGGGCCGGAACAAGGGATGAAGGGAGAGGAGGTAGGAAGGAAGGGAGGGGGGATGGGGGTTGAAAGCTTCCAGCAACTTCTTATTCTCTTGACCGTATCACTTGATGTAACATCAGGAAGAAAGAAAGGGATGATGTCGGAACTCTTTGGAATGAAGATAAAGAGGAGAATAAGAGAGAGAGATAGAGAGAGAGAGAGAGAATCTAAATTAGAAGCGGTAGAGGAAAAGGGAGGGGAGGAGGGAGGGGGGCAATGGGGTTAGGAGCTTCCAGTGACTGTATTACTCTGTTAAACATCAGGAACACACAAAGAAGAAGATGATCCTGCAACTTTTTTTGATAAATAAAGAGAGAGAGAGAGAGCGAGAGAGAGAAAGAGAAAGACAGAGAGAGAGAGTATCTATATGAGAAGTACTAGGGGAAAAAGTGTAAAGAAAGTACGAGGAGATGGGGGGGGGGGGGGTAGGTTGAGAGCTTCTTGAGCCTTCTTATCCTGCTGAGCACATCACTTGACGTAACAACAGGAAGAAAGAAAAAAGATGATCTTGCAACTCTTTTGGATGAAGAGAAAGAGAGAGAGAGAGAGTTAGGGAGAGACAGACTGGGAGAGGGAGGGAGGGAGGGGGTGAGCATCTGGGCTGAGAGAGAGGATGGCAGAACGAAAGAAAAGGTGGAGGGAGCTAGAGAGACGAAAAAGGGGGAAGAAAGAGAGAAGAAGTATTATACGCTAGCGTGCATGTCTAGCGGCTCAGCTAGGATCTTGTTTCAAGTACAGAGTCCCACTGGCACTTCCTCCTTGCCAAAGCAGTATGCAAATGCACGAGGTGGATGACCAGCTGGTCGTTGCCCCCAACACTCCGCCATTACCAATTCTAAGCAGCGGTTGATCGATCGAAGAACCTCCTATGAACCTCTGTGCTCAGGCTCCCATTTTTGGCTTTTTTGAATTATAGATCCCAACATTTCTTTTTCTCCCCTCGTAACTTTTGATGTTCTATATTTTGTTGGTGATTTTTTTATAGCAATGATCATTCCTACAAATTGATACTGTCCTTTGTTGCTCTTGATGTACCCCTCTCCCTCACCGTCTCCCTCACTCTTTTCATTAATTTTCCCTTCTTATCCCACGCCTATGTGCCTAGACTTTCTCATTGGTTGTCCATTGCCCCAGTCCTACTTCACGATGTATATGTATCTCTTTCCTCGTTCTCTCTTTCCTCTCCCTCTATCACTCTTCTTTTTCTCC